>JACEGR010004384.1:0-88105 GCA_014170235.1 Listronotus bonariensis
CATGCCGCACTTCTTAATAAACTTCCCTCCTATGGTCCTTTCACAACTAAAGTCTGCTCTTAGCTCTCTAGTTATCCTATCTGATCGTCGTATATCGGTGTGTGGACGGCCATTTCTTCAAGCTTCCGCAAGTAAATGCTGGAGTCCCACTCAGGGCTCAGTTCTGGCACCAACATTGTGTTTCTTCTTCCACATCAACGACCTTCTCTGTCCACAACTAATTCCATTCATAGTTTCGCCGACGATAGTACCCTTCACTCCAGTTTTCAGGTTGCTAAACCCATTACTAAACCTGACTTCGCAGATATCTCTTTCGCAGGATCATAATTTAATATTGGTTGGTTACGCAAAAATCTCGTCCATTTTAATGCATCCAAAACCACAGTAATGTTCCTTGTTCGCGTAAGAAGAGTCATCAAATACTCATCACTCTACTTATGAGCGGCCAAGTTTTACAGAGCAAAGACACCTTCAATCTCGTGGGCGTCACATTTTTGAAAGTAACCTTAACTGGCATAAACACATTGTATCTATAGCCACGGCAGCTTCAAAAAAGCTTGGTTTTACTCTTTCGAGCCAAAAGATGTTCTTCCGTTTCTAATTTATACACTTTATATGTGTCCACAAGGAAATCCACGACCTGCCTTTGGAATATTGTTTCTCATATCTGGGGCATGGCGTCCCCCCACAACCCTGAGCATTCTTGATTCTATTCAAGAGAGAGCTATTCGTCTCATTAATGATCCTTCGCTTACAGAAAGGCTTCCTCTCTTGCCCATCGTCGGGCTGCGGGGGATTTATCGCTAATTTGCCAGGTACTTCCATTGGCTTCTGCTCTGAAGAATTGTCCAGTATAGTTCATCCACTCACGGTTCCCAACAGAGAAACTCGTGCTTCCGCGCGTATGCATCCCTATGCGGTCCAACACATTCTTGAGCGTGGCTGTTTTTTTTATTATTTTAAATAAAATAATTCAAGGATAACAGAAAATTTATAATTCGATACGATCCAAACGATTTTCATAAGCCGAAATAATAACAGCTGCTTTCCCTACCGAGGAAAAGGTGTGCATTATATAACATGGTTTTCTTCTTATCATCTAAGCTTTGCAACCCAATAGTCTCTATGACGCTCAAGTAAATCCCCATGGGCTCCCCTACTAAAAGCTTCAATACAAAAATTCCTTCATTTAAATGCTTATATCATTTAAATATTCAAATAATAAGACAACAAAAAAATATGTTAAGAAAGAGTTTATGTTATTTACTGTTAACAATACATCTCCTACATTAACATTTTTTGAAAAAATAATAATTTTTAATCGCTCTGTATGATATGTTGTTAAGAAAAAGTAATCAAATTTGTGAATATAATAGCTATTTTTGTATCAAGGGCGTTACTAGGAGTATAATGCCCTGAAGGCCAGAAGAGCCCTCGGGCTAGAATTTCGACCTGATGGGCATTATAGTCCAGTAAAGCCCGTGGTGCATACAATGCTTTATGTTTTACCCAAAAAGAGTTTTTCAATGACTAATTACATTATTTATTCGCAATATAAAAAATAAGTTGCACCTGTACCTGTATACGTAAGTAGATAATGACTGGTGTTAAGTTTGACTTTGATGTTTCTATCAGTTAGTCAGTTGGCATTTTTTATTTAACGATTTGCTCAAAATGGAAGAAATTCCACAAAATATAAGAGAAAAGGCCATAAAAGCGACCGAAAATCTTTTGCCAGTTAAATCAAGACAACAGTATGATCAGGAGTATGGCATATTTGGTATTTGGAAAGATGCGAACACAATTCTCCAAATAACCGAAACCGTTTTAATGGCATATTTTCAGGAACTGGTAAGTTATTGATTTTATTTTAATACATATGTTTGTATAAACTTGATCGTTATTGTGAGAGAAATAAAATTGGATAAGCAATAAAATTTCCATATTAGCGCATTAGGGCATTATAAGCGGGCATTATCATAATGCCCGCTTATAATGCCCTAGGTGTGATAGCAGGTATTATTGCTACCAAAACATATTCCGTTTCTAAGGTATTACAGATCAATAATAGATGGGTAAAACATAAAATATTAAAAATAAGTAAGGGTATAATTATTTCACAAAAGGGAATACTTTTGTCAACATGATATCATACAGGGCGATGAAAATATTTCATTTTTTTCAAAAACTTTTATTACTCCGTAGGATATATTGTTAACAGTAAATAACAACTGTTAATCCAAATTATTAAAAAGAGATATGGTCTTTTAAATTAAAGGATTTTTGTATTAAAGCTTATAAAAAAAATCGAGCAAAGAAGATAATTTTTTGGAAAGTGTATTTGATATTGTGACGTGTATTTTGAATACATAGGGCCACTTTACGTCACTGAGACAAATCTACCATATGGAACTATCTTCTTGGGACCATGAGACCGGTGGACAAAAACTAACTAAAATTTAGTACGGGCATATCCCCCACTAGGGGTAGCCCTACGGGGCTTAACTAAAACTTTAACTTTATACTTGACTTCACTTTTACTACCTACTTCTTATCTAATATTTTTCTAACTTCTTTTCTCTCTTTAAATATTAAATTTTCCAGTGTTTGTTTTGCATTTCTACGCGACCCAGTTTGTTTAATGTCTTTATTTTATTATTATAAGAGTAACCTAGAAAATTGTTTAATTTATACTTTAAAAACCTTGACACCTCACGTATATCTTTATTTAGCAAAATTCCCAATGTTAAGTAACCTAATTAAAATGTATAGGTACTTATTTTAAAATTCCCAAAAATGTATATTTTTAAGATTCCCAAAATGTATACTTTTTTATACTAGGGATTCATTTATTCGACGGTATTGGTACACGCAAATCTACAAGAAGTGGGACCATTTCGAGTCCCGAGCAAGCTGGCCCTGTTTAGCCCTATTGACCCTAATCTGGTCGTTCGCCTTAAAACAAATTTAAAAAAATTTCTGTCCCTATAAAATTAGTTAAGACCTAATACTTCATTACTTTTCACCCGGTATATCACTTAGTGTGTTTTATAGCGTCTCCTTAAGATAAGCCCAAAGTAGAGCCATAAAAGTCTGGATTTCACTCTCCAATGGAAAATAAAAATTACTTTAACGCCAATTGTAAACGGCAACATAACTATTTGATTGCAGTTTTAAAGGCAAAAATCCCATTTCCAATCGGCCATAACATTCACACTTTCCATCGGTTTTCTCACTCCATAAAAACCGATAAAACCCACAAACTGCTTCGCATTTTTATCGATTTTCCATTAAAAGTGAAAAGTTTTTCGCGCGGTTCACCGCGGCCAAGGAAATTCCAAAGTTAAATTTTTGCTTGTCAAGAAAATTGCTTTTTAAGCCGAGTTGCTTTATCTGTAACGGCATAAGGCGATGTCTAGATTAAGTAATAAAGAAAACGTTTTTCGGTTAAAACGTACACATTATTAACCGTGAAAAATGGTTGCTACTGTCAGCAAAGCTTAGTGCTTGGAAATAAATAGACCGGGTTATATTTCAAAAGGCTAATTTTCTCGAATATCTAAATCATCAGAGAAATTCTCCAATAAAAAAAAATAATTTAAGAAATGTGTCAGCTTCTAAAATATTTTATGTTTTACCCATCTATTATTGATCTGTAATACCTTAGAAACGGAATATGTTATGGTAGCAGTAATACCTGCTATCACACCTAGGGCATTATAAGCGGGCATTATGATAATGCCCGCTTATAATGCCCTAATGCGTTAATATGGAAATTTTATTGCTTATCCAATTTTATTTCTCTCACAATAAAGATCAAGGTTATACAAACATATGTATTAAAATAAAATCAATAACTTACCAGTTCCTGAAAATATGCCATTAAAACGGTTTCGGTTATTTGAAGAATTGCGTTCGCATCTTTCCAAATACCAAGTATGCCATACTCCTGATCATACTGTTGCCTTGATTTAACTGGCAAAAGAATTTCGGTCGCTTTTATGGCCTTTTCTCTTATATTTTGTGGAATTTCTTCCATTTTGAGCAAATCGTTAAATAAAAATGCCAACTGACTAACTGATAGAAACATCAAAGTCAAACTTAACACCAGTCATTATCTACTTACGTATACAGGTACAGGTGCAACTTATTTTTTATATTGCGAATAAATAATGTAATTAGTCATTGAAAAACTCTTTTTTGGGTAAAACATAAAGCATTGTATGCACCACGGAGCTTTACTGGACTATAATGCCCATCAGGTCGAAATTCTAGCCCTCGGGCTATTTCGACCTTCAGTGCATCTATAGTCTTATGTAACTCCCTTGATACATAAATAGCTATTATTTAAGTTTTAAAAACACATTTGGGGAAAACATAAAACACAACATTCTACGGGCTACCTTTGACCTCGTACTATCGATATTTTCTTAAACAAATGTTGTCTCGCATTAGACCGTATCCTTTCCACGCATTGGCATAAAAGTTTTATAGTGACACGACATATACCGGTTTAGTTAAGTGAAAAAGTACATAGGCTGGTAAAGAATTAACAAACGGGACCGATGCCGGAATTATTTATTTAATCTCTAACTGTTGGTATTCTACACGCATTACCGTCTTTTTTTTACGTATTGCCAGTAATCCTTTTGACTAAAGTGATGCTATAACGTGTATAAAGTGTATGAATAAATAAATCACTAGTAAATAAATGTGGCATATTTTTTACTAAATCACTAATGTTTCCTATTAATTATTCTATAATTCTATATAAGTTAATATTACTCCTAAATTATTTATTATTAGAGACATTTTGCACCTCTTATTTTGCAATTCCGTTGTGGTTAACGTTATTCGTTATTAACCATACCGGACTCCTTTAATTACGGATGAATACCGAAGAGCTTATCGTTATCGTTATCGTTATTGTTAAACTGCGTAGTTGCCGGATTGTAGAAATTTTAATATCAATTATTTAAAAGGTTAAAATTTTAATGCCGTATTAATTAAAATATCATTTATACATAGGCACTAATTAGCGAAAAATCTATAGTAGTAATAAAAATCAAATGGTGTTAAGAAATTAAAATGGACTTGCACTTTTACGGATATTCTAAATCAGTAATTAATTTAGATGTTACAATCTGGCACACTTGCTTTTTATTCTACTACCAAACTTAACCTTACTTTTTGTGTTTTGCTTATACTGTATTGTTTGCATCTACTTTAAAAAACGAAATCAACAGAAGTGGTTGCATATATTTAAATATTAATTTATATCTTATGAAGAATAAAAGTAAATACTGATTTTCCGTTAACTTTAAAATCGGTGAACCACAGGCAAAAATAAGGTTATGTGTCGAAAGCGCAGACGCAAGATAAATTTCTTAAAAGAGGCTGCAAAATCTCTGTCTTAAACTGCTGCCGTAATCGTTATGTTTAATAACGATAACCATAAGGAGGCCAAAAAGCGTCTGTTATTTTAAGAGGTGCAAAATGTCTCCATTTGCCGAATACATGTTTTACAGTTTATTTTCAGGGTTTTTTGATTTAAGGTATATGTCCACTATGTCCAGCCAGGATAGAAGAGTGAATTGTATGTTCTGTTGAGGAGCAGGGGTTTCTTTCGGCCTCCAGCAGTTAGAAAGTTGTAGGCCGGCGGAAACTACTTGCTTTTTAATGGAAACTCATCGAAAAGAAGTAAAGAATGCTTTTGCTTCAACATGTAAATGTAGATATTAAAATTCTCCCTTAAATATAATAAACAATTTTTTTTCCGAAATGGCAAAAATAAAAAGTTGCAGGTATAGCTAAGTCCATCCCTGGACACCCTGTAGGTATTTCAGAGAGAACTTTGGTTTAATGTTAATCTTTGATTTATAAAATGGCTATTAGTGCTGCAAAACTGAAATCAAAATTCAAAAATATGATTTTTGGTTGTGACAATCATAATTTTGATCCAAGGAGACGATTTTGCCAAATTTTCAATGCCAATATCTCAAAAAACCAACGATTTTTCACTAAAGTCTTTTTTTTTGTTTTTCTCGATGCTTATGGTTTGTTCCATCAGCCATTTCAGTATTATCGTTGTCTTATCAAAAACCCTGTATATCTTATTTTACTTCAATATTAATACGCCATTTTTATACATAATAAAATCTTCTATATAGTTTCTAACAAATTTCCTTAACTTTGTTCATAAAACCATTCTCTATTTTATATTCTCGGGTATAAAATTTTATAAGCATCGTGTGGGTTGAGTGGTTGGGGTTAATATTGTTTAAAAATAATAAAACACTCCGCAAGCATCGATAAAATAAAATAACCTTTTACATTTTCTATAACACGAACACCCACTCGATAAAATGTGAATACATAATATGAAATGATGTAAAAATATATACACCCTATTAGTTTTTTTTAATAATCTTTAGTATCAATATTTATGTAAATATGACATACAGTTTCTTTGAAATGATGTAAAAATATATACACCCTATTTTTTAATAATCTTTAGTATCAATAGCTTCGTTCGCGGGTCTAGTAAGGAACTGATTCTGAACCAGAACCGAACTGGTTTAGAATTGTTTTAAAGCGCATGTCTAGTTATTTATTAGTTCGGAATTTTTATTTACCGCGAACGATTTTCTATGCAGCTGAGGATGTATTCTCCTAGCCTTTTGGTTAGGATTTTTCATGGTTAAATTGGATACTATACAAAAAAAAAAAAATCAAACAAAAAGGTAAATTGTTATACTGTCGAATGCCACTCGAGGTCTATCGGCGGAAGACGAGGGATTCCCTGCCTCCTCTCGTTTTTAACATAAGTATGTGTATTTAACTAAAGATAAAATTCAAACAACAAGAAATGGTAAAATCTTGTAATATTGTCTATATCTTTTAATTAAATCTTTATTTATTTTATTGCATAACATACATTCATACGGAATACAATTAAAAATCCTTTGTTTATATACGCTCAGAATCACAAAAATATAAAAAATATTCAGCAGGTATATTAACCCGCATAAAAAGTGGAAAAAACAAATAAACTGTAATACAACGGTTTATTTCTGTACCACAAAAACAGAAAACAGCTGACCATGTCGACAATGCGCATGAAATTCCGAACTGAACTTTTAGTTCCAACAAAAATCCCAGGACTGCTAATCAGATTACGAACCGGTAACGAACTGATTCCATTGTAACCCGCGAACACAGAACTGTTACTAAAAATTCAGGATTTTACTAACCGCAAACGCTGCTTTTTTCGCTGCGCATGCGAATAGTCCCAGAACCGGTTCAGAATCAAACCCGCGAACAAAGCTAATATTTATGTAAATATGACATACAGTTTCTTTGAAAAGTTTAACTTTCTGTTATTGTGTTGAAGCCCCATCTCCTGCATAGACAAGAATATTCTAGGGGAACCCGCATGCTTCTTAGTTACTTAATTACCAACAAGGCAAACGATCTTTGTAAACAATGCATAATTTCTAAGATTTGGAAGACCTAAGATCGATTCTATATTATAAGGAATCTTCCTGAAAGAATTAATTCCTACTACTACCCTATAGCTGCTTGACTTATTTGATAATGAACAAAAAGAGGGCCCTGTAAAATTTACCTATTAGAATATTTTAATGATACACTCTTTTGATATGTTGGGTTTAATTAAATATACGAGATGTTTTTAAAAGGTAATTTTGTGCTCCATTAAACTCATTTTAGCTATAATACAGTAAAACCAAAGTGAATATTGTACCTTTAGAGACACCTTGTATACTATAAAAGACATTTTTTCGAGCATTAAAATAATAAATTTTATTTTCTTACAGATCCAACAAACTCAAACCATTTTGGCTCTCCATCACCGAAAAAGACACGTTGCCAATTCTCAACTTCTTGTCGGCGGCGCTGCTGTCAGCCGAATACGAACGGGCCCTCAGCAGAGCCTTGGCTATGGCCGAGTGTCCTGTGGTGCCCTTCTTCGGGGCGTTTCTTAGGGAGTTAAGGGAGATACTGGCTAGTAGTACTCCTGACCAGGGAATGCCTAATCCAGGGGGAAACCTCCGAAGGGTAGCAGAGCGGAGCAGGGACAACAAAGACAAGTGGTAGGTGAGAATGTTATACAGGGTGTTCAAGAATGTGGACAATCTCTCGGATTCATATAGAACACATAAAAATAATGTGATAAGTTTCAATAAAATATATTTCTAAAATCCCTTTTACAGAGATAAGTGCCCTTAAAGGACGCCACTGGAAATCGGTTTTTCTTGAATAACTTTTATATCACTTGGTATAATGAAATATTTTTTAATATGATAAATATTAGTTGGAACTCCTTAAAATAGTATCCTTGTAAAACATTTGCCTTCATTAGTTAATGCAGAAATAAAAATATCATTTTTAAATTCCCTTTCAATTTATGCACTTTAGATGTGTCCCAAATCCGACCTCCCTTGGAATATTGTTCTCATATCTGGGGCATGGCATCCCCCACAACCCTAAGCATTCTTGATTCTATTCAAAGAAGAGCTGTTCGTCTCATTAATGATCCTTCAGTTACAGAACGGCTTCCCTCTCTTGAACATCGTCGGGCTGTGAGGGATTTATCGCGTTTTTATAGGTACTTCCATGGCTTCTGCTCTGAAGAATTGTCCAGTATAGTTCTTCCACTCACGGTTCCCAACAGAGAAACTCGTGGTTCCGCGCGTATGTATCCCTATACGGTCCAACTGGACAGGCCCCGAACTTTCCACTTTGTTCGTTCTTTTATCCCTAGAGTTTCTAGAATGTGGAACCCGCTGCCCGCGGAGGTCTTTCCTTCCCTCCCCCAAATCTTCAAGTATTTAAATGCCGTCCGTGTCAACAAACTCCCTCTAACCTCGCTTAAGACACCCACGGTACGTTAGTATTTAGGCTGTTTAGCCTTCGTGGTTTGTCTAAAGATAAAAAAATAGCTTCAACCCTTAACTAAAAAATGGTACTCAACATGTTTATTAAATAAGATTGTATTTAATAATTTTGTTTGTCTGCTCGACATAACCTCCCTCTTATTTTATGCATTCTTTACCTCTAAGTATTGAAGATTATGGGACCCACAAGGCTGCAACATTATTTTTTAGTTTTGTAAAAAAAAAATATTTTTTTATTACCATTTGCAACAGAATAACCTTATGTTTTTAGATGTCCCTACTAAACAAAAACTTGTTTTTGTCGAAAACACTTTAATTTATCGACTTTTTAACAGAAGTACCTTTTTTTAACAATGAAGGCAAATATTTTACAAGGATACCATTTTAAAGAGTCCCTACTTATATTCATCATATTAAAAAATTATGTCATTATACCAAGCACTTTAAAAGTTATTAAAAAAAAAACGATTTCCAGTGGCGTCCTTTAAGGGCACATATCTCTGTAAAAAGACGCTTTAGGAAAAAATAAAAAAATTGTCACAATATTTTTACGTGTTCTATATGAATCCGAGAGATTGCCTACATACTCTTGGACACCCTGTTTATTTTATTTACCTTACAAAAATTTTTTGCCGCAAACCATCAAAAAGATGATTGTATGTGGCATAAAGCTAACATTTTTTGAAATTGTTTGCAAGAATATTCGCGAAAATTTATGCCTAATAAAAACAGTTTAAACATTAAAAAACACCGGCACACAAAAAAGTGATCAGTAATTTTGACCAAACCCACTTTTTTATATAATTTTTGATGCCCTGAATTCGAATCTTTAGTTCGGTTTGCTCTAGGTCAGTCAGTAAACTTCAAAGAACTCTAAAAATCGAAAATTTAGAGGTATTTTTCGCAGTTTACTTAAAACTCAAGCCTGATGGAGCAAAACGGGACTCCGGATTTAAATTCAAGGCATTAAAAAACAAAAAAAATTGGTCTGTTTAAAAGTGCTGATCACTTTTTGTTGTGTGCCGGTGTAATAAGATAGAAAGATAAACAAAATAGTCCCTGGGCCATTATTAAAATTGACTTCATAATAATAACATTTTTAACCCTTTTTAGAAGGGTTCATTTTGACGAGTTTACCTTGAATATCCATATCGCCATATATGAAAACGGCGCTTTAACCCAGCCTGTCAATGATAAATGTTTCAGGTGTCGGACTGGGCGAACGCGTCACCTTTTTTGTAGGAAATACCACAATGTGCCAAAAATGGTGTTACAGACAAGACACATGAACATATTTTGGGTATCGAATTGGGTGGGTTTCGTTACTGTAATTCTTACGATTTTTGGCATAATGTTTAAAAGTTGCATGTAAAACATTTTGGTAAACTTGTGCGACAATAAAAGTGACGTGTTTGCCCGGTCTGACACACGAAACATTTGATAATGACAGACTTTGTCGTTGGAACCTCTGGATAGTCGAGCATTGTAACTCTCAGAAGTTCCTAGCACATGCCAATAACGAAGCTATGAGATGCGTAAATTGCGGCCATCTTCCCAAGAACTGCTACTGGTATCACGCATAACCGATTTCTTTCAGTACCTTTCAGTCCTTATAAGCTTTCCAGGACTTTGTCCTTGGAACCTCTGGATAGTCGAGCTTTGTAGCTCCCAGAAGTTCCTAGCACATGCCAATAACGAAACTATGAGATGCATAAATTGCGGCCATCTTCCCAAGAATTGCTACTGGTATCGCGCATAACCGGTTTCTTTCAGTACTGACGTCACCCGCAGCGTCCGCCTTCATTCTCCGCCATTGAAAAATAACTAGTACAGTACGCCAAACAAAAAAACATCAGGTGTCCCAAAAAAGATGCTTTTCAATTTAGCAGTGAGCTTCCTCGAGGCACCAGTACGTTTTCTACATCCTCCATGCACGATTCCACGTGAGAGCCCGGTATAAGCTCCCTTTCAACATCTAATCACTACCGAGAACGAACGAAAACTGTACTCTATCCTCGTAGATTTTTCCTATTAACGAAACAAAACCTATCTTTTATTTTTCCTTTAACCCTTCGGGAAAGTTAAGTTAACCTTAAATTAAATTCACACAAACCTTTTATTCAATTTATCTGAGGATTTTTTTATTAGGACTGACATTTGCCCTATAGTAACTCAAAAAGAAATAAGTGGAAAGTCAAGGGGGACCTTCTCTCAAGTTTATTTTGGAGTGCTTTGCGTGAAATATCCTTTATATAGGAAAAATAAAATTTAGGTCAATAAAAAAACATTTGTGACCTATAAGGTGTCTCTAAAAGATGCGTAAAAAAGTATCACAGATTCCTAACAATCTAACCCAACTTGTTTTAGTCCAAAAGTGGATGATTTCGGAGATACAGGGTGTCAAAAATGTATTCTGGTTTTAGTTTTTTATGAATAATTTTGGTAATAATAAACTTATTCTCACAATATTTGGCTAGAAGGGGTTTTGGAGGGTGAAAAATAAGATTTTCCTATCAATCAATTTGATTGTTAACTTTAGGAGGCGCCACCTGCGATATCTTAAACAAAATAAAAACAAAGTAACTTTTTTAAATCACTCTGTATGTAACTTTTAAAGAAAAATTCTTATTCTTCGACATATTTTACATAAGAAGGTATACTTGAATAATATTGATTTAGGCACCCGTTTGTGAGATATCTGGATTTACAGAAAATATTTCTGTATGGCCAGGTCTATATAGAGTGATTTTAAGAAGAAAAGTTTAAATAAACCTATATCTTCTGGCCATAACCAGGAATATTTTTTCCGAAACCTCACCTTTTTCTATGCTCTCTATACTTTCAATATTTATTGATGATGTTTGTGAAAGTCAGCCAACAATACAAGACAATGTCGTACCTGTTAAACCTGATTTTGAAAACAAACGCAGAGCGATGCAGATATCTCTTTCGCAGGATCTTAATTTAATATTGGATTGGGGCGCCAAAAATCTCGTCCATTTTAATGCATCCAAAACAGAATCATGTTCTTTGTCGCGAGTCATCAAACACTCATCCTCTACATATGAGCGGCCAATTTTTACAGACCAAAGACACCTTCAATCTTGTGGGCGTCACATTCGAAAGTAACCTTAACTGGCATAAACACATTGTATCCATAGCCACAGCAGCTTTAAAAAAGCTTGGATTTCTCTTTCGAGCCAAAAGTATTTTTCCCCTTCTAATTTATACACTTTATATGTGTCCCAAATCCGACCTCCCTTGGAATATTGTTTTCATATCTGGGGCATGGCCCCCACAACCCTAAGCATTCTTGATTCCATCCAAAGAAGGTACTTCCATGGCTTCTGCTCCGACGAATTATCCAGTATAGTCCCTCCTCTTGAAGCTCCCAACAGAGAAACTCGTGGTTCCGCACGTATGCATCCCTATACGGTCCAATTGGAAAGACCCCGAACTTTCCATTTTTTTCGTTCTTTTATCCCTAGAGTTTCTAGACTGTGGAACCTACTGCCAGCGGAGGTCTTTCCTTCCCCCCAAATCTTTAAGTTTTTAAGTCCCGTGTTAATAAACTTCCTCTTACCCTGCTTAAGACACCTACGGTACGTTAGTATTTAGGCTTTCAGCCTTCTTGGATTGTCCATAGATAAAAAAAAACGTAAGTTCTTGAATATTTACCCTTAAGCTGCAGACCTAACAAATATAATTTTTCTCGTTTTGCAACCATCAAAACATTTAGCACAAATTGTAGACAAACTCTTTTCATATTTTTATTGCATTTTTAAAATAAATCACAAAAATATTTAAAAAATACGATATTAACTGCATCAACAGCCAAAGTCGGTCTATATAAGGTCACGACATTCGGCCATATTGCTTTGACGTGTTATGACGTCACATCTCCCAATTTTCGGCCATGTTGTTCAGTGCCGGAGATATACAGTTTATTGTATTAGTAGAACAACCGTTTACACAACAGTTTTTAATTATTATTATGTTGTAAATTATTTTACTTTAAATAAGAAACATTCGGAGTTACATCTTTCAACAAATATCACTTCCAAAACAATGCAAAATGA
This sequence comes from Listronotus bonariensis, assembly GCA_014170235.1. Lineage (NCBI taxonomy): Eukaryota > Metazoa > Arthropoda > Insecta > Coleoptera > Curculionidae > Listronotus > Listronotus bonariensis. The sequence continues at coordinate 12,998 of JACEGR010004384.1, forward strand.
AATGCGCAAATTCTAGGCGCCACTGGATTGATCATCAGCTTTGATTTTTACCCAGTCTTGCCAACTTTTCTCCGGGGAGTGCCCTTCCTTGCGTCCCCGACCTCGAACCGCCTAAAAGTTGAGGATTTGTCGCAACCTTATAAATATAAACAAACCTTGATCAACAGCAAGAAAAAATTGACCGTGAAATGTCATGTTTCACTAAGTTAGTTTAAAATTATTCCAATGAGGGCGCTAACAACGTTGCCAAATTTTAAAAACAAATTTGGCAACACCTTGTATAAAGGAAACAATATCTCCTTTAAACGGATTGTATCCCGCCGTATCGTTTTACATTTTATTATTGTACCAAGTTCCTGTGTATCTTCCAAAGCCACTTCAATATATTTCCAATATCCCACCATTACGAGGATTTATAAGTTTCCTTGTCCGGCACAGAGTAAGATGACGATCGTTTTGTTACTTTGTTTAGAACTTTTATCCTCTGGGAACTTCTTTTAAGCGGTCGTTATAGAGGATATTGCAGAAGCTTCGAGTTCCGCGTGGTATAATATAGTCGATGTCGACAAAGTTGTAAAGTCTCGAGATTGTTATAAGTGTTTTCGCTAATATACAGGGTGTCCATAAATTTACAAACCACAACTAAAAAAACTAAAACTTTAATATTTACCTAAACATATCTAACGTATGTCCTAAAAGTTTTGGCACAAAACTCATTGTCTTTAATTTTAACAAAATAATATCAAGTTGCCTTTGAAAACAAAAAGTTTATTTACTTTATTTACTGTCAGTTGAGATTTATTTATTTTGAAGTTTTCGCTTTAAGATGTCGTATAAATTAGAAATAAGAAAAAGTATCTACAAGTTAGTTGGGCGGATACCCAAAGCTGAAATCTGTCGAATATTCCAGAATGAAAACATTTCACGCAGAACCATTTATAGAACAATAGCGGAGTGCGAGCAGGGAATACCATGTCTGAATCTCCCAAAAAGTGGAAGATCACGTGCATTTACCGCACAGAGGTCAGAGAGATTGGTGAGAAGAGCAAAAACCAGATTGGAATGTCAACGAGGAGACTGGCTAGGCAATACAGATCTTCTAAGAGTACGATATCGTTGGAATTGAGGAGGAATGGTCTTAAATATCGAAAGAGACGTAAGTGTCCCAAATACTCTCAAGCGCAGCTTCTTCGTATACCAAGATGTTGTCGTCAACTGAGGCGGGTACATTTTGCCAATGAAAAAATCATTATTTTAGATGACGAAAAGTATTTCACTTTGAGTAATTCTGAAATGAAGGGAAACGATGGATTTTATACGGACAACGTAGAGGGAATGCCCTGACAATGTTAGATACAAACATAAAGCGAAATTTGCAGATAAAATCTGCAATTTCTAACAGGGGTGTATCCCGACCTTTGTGGGAAGAGTGAGGGGTGAAGCTTTGAATAGTCAGAGCTATATTGATAACTGCCTTTCCAAATTGCTTCAGTTTGTCCGCAAACATCATGCTAACGACGATATCATGTTTTGGCCAGATCTAGCATCATGCCATTACTCAAGAGATACCCAAAACTGGCTTCGACAACACCACATACCTTTTGTTCCCAAAAACGATAATCCTCCAAACTTGCCGCAGGCTCGCCCAATAGAGGATTTTTGGGCTGTACTGTCTAGAAAGGTTTATCATGGAGGCTGGAAAGCACAAGATGAGGAACAATTAAGACGGCGAATTTACGAGAAATTAAGAGAAATTGAACTGAATTCCGTCCAGGACCTCATGAGAGACATTTGAAGAAATTTGCGTCTGGTAGAGCAGAATGGGCCACTCTACATAATTCGATAGTATAGTTTAGTCCTGGTTAGTTTTTGATTGTCTATAAAATGGCGCCCCCAGCTTTGCGATATCTGTCAAAACAAAAAGTTATGATGTAAATTTTAAGTTTTAGGTAAAGTACCCTCTGGCGGTATTTAAAAAAAGTACTTTTGTCCTAAAATTTTAGAATCTGCAAAGCTCGATTTGTGTGCCAAATATCAACTGGATTGGTTAAAAAATAAATGCAATATGGCGAAAAAAACAAAATAAAAATTCAAATTTGACGGCTTGTAACTCGAAAACGAATGACATTTTGAAGAAAAATTATATGAAGCTCTACCCTTATTTTGTCAAGTAGAATCACCCCCTTAAATTTCGTAATCGATTTTTGAATCACCCTGTATGCTTTATACGATATACCTTTCAGTCTTTACCTCAAAATTCTTTAATTTCCTCGACCCAGTTTTTCACCTCTAACCCTCTTCTCTTCCTTATTTCAGTTCATATCAGATTACAACGGCGAGGACCACCACTTTACGAAAATCGGACCTGGGGGACTAATAAACCTGGAAAAAATTTACCGCACTCAGGCGGTCATGGACCATATCTCTCTGTGTCATCAACACTATCATACCAGAAACCGTCTAGGACCGACTGTCAGTCTTATTGATTATTTAAAGTAAGTATCCACTCTATATTTATTTTTTTATCACGGTTAAAAAATGCCGTTTTTTAACCGTTATCATAAAGATATTGTATTCAATTTTAATTCACTGCATGAGGTGTTACAAACAAAGTCGATTGATGAGATAAGGTCACGACATTCGCCATATTGGCTAGCGCGGCTGTGACGTCAAGTCGGTCCATTTTCGGCCATGTTTGATTTTAAGCAGATCAGTGGCGTAGAATTAAGGAGAAAACAAAAAGATCTGTATGTTGTAAACAAAATTTATTGGATTATTTTAATAGGTATAACCTAAAACAATAACATAAATGTGGTTTAAATGTTGAAAATTAAAAATTATCAAAGCTAAGACAGGACGATGAGGTACCTGGCAGAGCAAAACATTTTTCATGGTTCCGTAAGTCAAAAACAATTTTAAAAACTTTGTATACAAGGTGTCCGCTGATGAATGGTACACAGACAAACCACAGATTCCTTATGCCAAAATATTAAGATTTAACCAAACATACATAATATATATAATAGTAAAAAAAAGTAAATTTATTTCGATATATGTTCCCCCTTTTTAAATATCTTAATAAAACGGTATCTCGGGGTTTTTAAATATTAGCTTTTCAGATCGAATATTAATTTTTGTGTGTGGACTAGAGGGCGATTGGTACACTATTTAAAATTCTCTAAAACTACCCAATTTTTTGTTACTACTCTGTTTGTATGTAAAATAGTAAGCTTCTCTATGCTTTCTGTACAAAAAAGGTATACTTAGTAAGAATCGGTCTTGACAACCGTTTTTAAGCTATTCACGTTTTAGTTGTTCAGTGCACCCGAAAGTATGTACCTTCAATAACATCGTATTAGCTATAATTACAACTGCTCAGATATAAATAGCTGATAGCTAAAAACTCCCGGATACCGAGTTTTATTAAAATGTTTAAAACATATCAGAAATTATTGAAATACATGAATAAAAAATATTTATATCCCTTTAACACCTCGTATCTTCCTTATCATTAACTTTTGGATATAGGTATGTTTGTTTAAATCCTAATTGGATATTTTCGCATAAGAAATATGTGGTTTTGTGTGTACCATTAATTAGCGGACACTCATAAGTATCATATGTATATAAAAACACGAATGACTGAAAACTATTCGACTAAACACTATTAAAATCTCTAAAATAAAACTAGTCCGAACCAATAATATGTGAAGTCTCTAAACTAACCAAAAACATTAACAACTGGAAATCTTTGCAAAATATACAACCAAAATGAAAATGGCAAATTTCCACAGTTTTTACCAAACAAAGCTTCGACAAAGCACGACTCTGTCATCAGCTGATAATGCTACCAACTTTGAACAGAACTGCCAACCGAAATCGTAATTCTTACACCCTCACGTCCCTGATAAAAGCTATCCCCGGTCTTGCTTATGTCTAAACCCCTTCTCATAAAGAAACTCTGGTTACAAAATAGTAATTAATGTAACAAGTGCATAAAGTGATAAATTTTTTACGAATGGGAAGTTTGACAGCACGAGCCATTAGGCGAGTGCGGCAATTCCATGAGTAAAAACAAGACATTTTATGCAGGTGTTATGTCCCAAAATACTGTTTTATACATGTTTTATTTATTTAAACTTATTAATTTTAATTTTTGCAGCACAGCCAAAATATTGCAACAAAAAATCTTAGCCTTCTTATTTTTGAGAGATAATTATCCTCTTCATAACTATGCATTTATTTTTTAATATTAGAAAATTGTATGTACTTACTTTTTGTAGAAATAATACTAAAACAGTATAAATTATTTTCAACTTTTTAGTCAGCCAAATTCATTATTACTAATAATTTTCAATAATTTCTATTAAATTTACTTGCAAACTGTCAAATTTTAAAACGAGTGACACATGAACTAAACGAAATAATGACGAAATCAAAGGTAACTTGACCGTTTGGTTCAATTGAAGTCGCGTTTACTGTTACATTGCATAAATTGATATTTAAGTTCATTGTAGTAGGTATTGAAACAAAACACTAATTCAAAATGTGAAAAAAGCTTCGAAGTGTTAAAAAGTTACTTTTTTTTAACACTTTATTTAGTGTACTAGAATGGAGTACTTTAACTTCATGTTAACGATTAAAAATCAGCATTTTTTTAACGGTCGTGAAAAAGTATTTTTTTAGCAGTTTGACGTTTTTTTACCCTTTCAATTAGTGTTTTTTTCAATGCCTACTGAAATTTACTTTTATATAAATTTATGCAATTTAACAGTAAATGCGAAATTGACTAAACAAAAAAATCAAGATACAATAAATTCCGCCCTTACTTCTTTTAGTATTTGATGACTCTTTTCGCGACAAGGAACATGATTGTGTTTTGGATGCATTAAAATGGGCGAGATTCTTGGCGCCCCAATCCAATATTAAATTAAGATCCTGCGAAAGAGATATCTGCATCGCTCTGCGTTTGTTGTCCAAATCAGGTTTAGTGATGGGGTTAGGAACCTGAAAACTGGAGTGAAGGGTACTATCGTCAGCAAAACTATGAATGGAATTTGTTGTGGAAAGTAGAAGATCGTTGATGTGGAGAAGTAACGAAGTTGGTGCCAGTACTGAGCCCTGAGGCACCCCAGCATTATTTTGGTGAAAATTTGAAAACTGACCATCCACAATAACTGATATACGTCGATCGGAACATAATTTAGTTGGAAGACCATAGAAAGGAAGTTTATTGATGAGCGCGTCAAACCAAACCCGGTCGAAAACTTTGGATATATCATCATCACATTATATACTATAAATTTATAAAATATTGTTTTCAGATCATCTACGATAAGTGAACCCCGTGTATTAGCCGCAAGCCCTCCTCAAAGCTTCGAATTGGACAGTGAATACGAGGTCGATGTGGATGATTACCATCCGGTTCAACCTCTGGTGCACGATCATGGAGTCAGCTTTGTTTGTCTGTCGTCACCACATACGAAAATTGACCAACATGTCATGCAGGTAAGCAGTAGTAAGCTTTATACAGTGTGTTCACTAAGTAATGGTACACAGAAAAACCACAGATTTTTAGGCCAAATAGTAGCTAGTGAACCCTTCCAGTAACGGTATACCTGCTAGGCTTGAAATTTCTTTTTCAGGGCGTTTCTATAGGTCGATTATGACACAAATCTGTGTGCGCGTTTTCCAAAATCCATTTCTATAATTTATTATTAATAAAAACATATTACGGGACGGTGGAGTGAACAGAGGTGGTGGGTGGGGACAAAACAGTATAAATCCAACGTTAAACACATGAAATAATACACTGCACTCGGGGCATATGAAAAATGTAAATTAATTTTGAAAAGTATTAAATTTTTCATAAATCTATCCCACACATATGAGATATCTCGCCCGCCATTAATTAAAGAAGGAAAATTTATTTTGGTCAGCTGATAACATGAAGTTTGTCATTATGAAAATGACAGTCTTGATAGAAGCAGCGTCGCCAAACTTGTTATGAAGAATTAACACCAAGCCTATTTCGTGGATTATCCACCATTTCCATGAGAAACAATGGTATTTTTTAGGAATGTCTCCTTCCTTATGTATTTTTCCTTTTTTCTCTACAAATTATAATAGGAAGAAGGAATAACTTAATTTTTCCTAAGAATTTTGTCCTGTATCTTTTTTTTTTAAGCTATTGACTTTCTCACTTTATTTGGCAACATCGCAAGACATTTACAGTTCTATTGCAAACTCTTCTTTTTAATGTGACAGCCATGGTGGGATTGTTGTACTATTATTTTTTTTTTTTAAACAATTTTTGGACATTTTTGTAAACAGAAAGTGCGGTGTGTACTGTGAAATACTGTTTTTGGGCGTTTAATGTAGGATTTCTACTGTTTCGTCCCCACCCAGCACCCCTGTTCACTCCACCGCACCGTCCCGTAATATGTTTTTATTAATAATAAATTATAGAAATGGATTTTGGAAAACGCGCACACAGATTTGTGTCATAATCGACCTATAGAAATGCCCTGAAAAGAATTTTTCCAAAACCTCTTATATTAGCGAAAACCGCTATATCGAATTATTACCGAAAGTTTAATAATTCTAAGTATTTTTTTATCCGCTGCCTTAAGCCAAGTATTTTAAAACTGTAATGCATAATGTAAAAATATTACAATTTTTATTTAATTCTTTAACTTTAAATTTTGACATAAACTTTAATTCCTTACAACGTTGCCTTATACACTTTTGTCCTATTTTTAACAATAAAAAAACTTTACTCTTGATCATTTTTTATATTTAAAGTTATAACTCGCCCTGTATATAACCAATCCGAGTAAAATTTTGTATCTATCAGTGTTGAACCATGCGACCAATTTTCCCGAAACGACGTTTAAAGATTCCAAATGTTTTGGTCCATTAGTCCTTTTGTAACACCTATCCTGGGACACACTGTTTTGTGCCAAATTTCTCTTTTCTTTGCTTTTTTTATTGCATTCAAAAGTAGGCACTTTCAGGGCCGTGATTGACTATTTGAGGCGCCCTAGGCTAAAATTCCCGGAGCGCCTATTATCCACCAAAAAAATTTTGAAGAGCAAAAAAAAGGTCCTTGCCTCCTTTTCCTATTTCATTCCAAAGCACCTTATTCACAGAGAAATTAGTCACCAAAATTCTCCACCTGACCTAAACTTTTTAAAAAGTCCCTGTCTGGCGCCTATTTTTTTCATGGCGCCCTAGGCTGTATAGCCTAGTCAGCCTGATGGATAATACGGCACTGGACACTTTGAAAAGAGGAAGAAGAATTTTTTAGGAAGCTATATATGCCATTACTGTCGAAAACAGGCTGGTACAAAAATATTTTAATTCAAAACAATATAGTAGAAGAGATACAATATTTGCGTTTTATAAAAAAAAATCAGCCACAAAAAGTTGTTTATTTCTTTTACTTTCAGTTTAAAAATTACCGAAAATTTTTGTATAAAAAGAAAGCCAAATTTAATAATGATACTGCACCGACAAAATGTGATATTAGGGAAGACCTCTCAATCCCCAGGGGTATATTGCCGGTAATCTCTAAATAGAATATCGTGTGCATCAGACAGTAATAAAGTTCATTTTCCGCATCAAAGAAAATGACCTTGACCCACTTTTTTGAGGTTAGGTCGAGCGGCAGATTCCAATATAAGTAGATGGTCTCCGTGGCCCGTGTTCCTGTATTGACCTGGATTTTTTCATTGGCACTTGACTCTAGACTCTATTTTACTATAAAATATTTTACGGGAGTTTTATGAGAATTTTAAAATAATGTAATAAACTTTTATAATAAATTTTCGGTTCTTTAGACTATCTTACTAAATGGTGATGAATTTTAAAATAACCTTTTTTAAAATGAAGACAACAATGTTTTTTAATGCTATACCTTTTCATCGGTGGGTGGAAACAGCTATAGATTTTTAAGTATATCAAAAAAATACTGTTATTATTTCGGCTTGCGGAAATCGTTCGGATCGTATGGGATTATATATTTTTGTTATCCTTAAATTATTTTCTTCACAATAAAAAAAATAGCCACGTTTGAGAATGTTAAAGTAACGAAAATTTCTGATGGATTTTTTTGTTTTTTACGATCGGCCCTGTATACGGGGCTGATTTTTGGTGGAGGTACTTAACCGGGTACAGAGGTATTCTCCGGTATATTAATCTGCCACGCTGTAGTCAATCCCGATATCCCCTTTTGGGCTTCCCTACCATAGCAGATTCTGTATACCTAATTATTCTTTAATTTTACACATACAAAATACTTTTGGATGCTAAAGCAGATGTATCCATTTTTTTTAAATTTTCAAAAACATATCAATATGTACCTTTCTTTGATTCATGGCAAATTTGCCATGTATCGTAAATTTTAAATTGGAATATTTTGTATAGCATTCGTGCATAAAATAACTTCTTAAAATTTAAAACAAGTTATATCCAACGACATTTGACATTTTTGTCTAATAAATTTGTTATTGGATGATCTTTTGTTGGGTACACGCCTGGAAAAATGGGACCGCTTCGGTCCTGACACCCGGTTTACCCTTAAAATCTAGTAACAATATAATAACAAAATAATCGACATTCAAAACCAGATAAATTTATATTATCTTTCGTAATAATTTCATCAAATATTAAAAGAAATTTACTATTTTAGGGAAAATTCCACACCACTGTTTTTTGACCAATCAAATATGTAGTTTTGGTTGCATTACCATGACAACACAAGTATTTATCGAAATTTTTTTATCCTGCCTGTGGTACCCTGGAGCCAATTATAGTGGAAATTTTTTGACATAATCATTGAATTTGTTTTAACGTCATGTCTGTCATTCACATACATAATAAAAGAAAATGGTATTTGGTACTAGTTGTAGTATTTCAGACATAACATAATATAAAATAATGTAAGGTTTTAAGACCCTAAATGACAATTTTATACAACTACAGTTAGTAAAATAATATCATAAGACTGAAGTACTAGACATAAGTGAAGAGCAAACGAAAGCAAGGTATAGGTCTAAAATAATTAAAATAAACTATTTTTACCAACTGTAGTAATATAAGGTATATATAATATAGAAGAATAAACAATGATAAGCTCTAAAATTATATATTTATATTTGCAACTACAATTGGTAAAATGGAAAATATTTATTTTATAGTAAAATTTTAAAGCTCGTGTCAAAGTTACAAATATTAATTTAAAAGCAACTTGGTGTGAAATTTTCTTACCGAATACCACACGTGCTTAAATTATTCCGGAATTTTTTTCTCCACCACGAATATTTTAAGAAAATTCTTCATCACCTGAGGCTCGGAATAATTTTCAAAATATTCGTGGCCTTGTAAAATTTCCAGAAATAAATTTAGCACTAGTGGTATTAGAAGTGAAAATTTATAAGTGGGTACTCTTATTTTAGTCAAACCTTCACTGTTTAAATCCTACATCAGCAAACATCTTTTTTGTATTCTTAAACTTATTTTTTCCAGATCCTACACCACGGAAGCACTATAGTTCTCTGGGAAGGCCAGGAGAACCAAACACCATCCACCATCAAAGGTACCTTCCTCTACCTTCGTCTAGATCGTTCCTCAACTGTCCTCACCTGGGTACGACCCAGTTGGTCGGCACTGAAAGCAGGGAACACAAACGAAAGCGATCCTTTCTCCCAGGATTTCAATTTGAGTTTTAATCCAGAGGATACACTTGCTCCCGGACTATTGAGCAAGCTGGCGTTGCAGAGTAGTGGCGAGCAAAGTACCATGACCACTCTAGATGATGGGTAAGTCAATAAAATTTATACACGGTCAGGTAATAGTATAGATGGATCCACATTTAATTCATTCTGAAAGCAGTACCGCAAAGACATTAAAACTGATAAAGCAAAGAAACCCTTTGTGAAAAATGATTTATTGCAGCAAAAATGGTAATTTTCTAGAAAATGGGAGCAACTCCGATTTTGATGAAATTTGGTATACGGGGTTTTTGGGGCGCTGATCACGAATCTGAAAGAATTATTTGGCGGAAACGTTTCGTTCTCGAGATATCCATCATCAAAGTTCAAATTTGAACTAAGCTTATTTTCACTATATTCCCCTTCTTTGCACACAATTCTTGATTTAAAGCTAAAATGTCACACAATATTTGATTTTCACCTTTTAAAACCCCGTTTTTCTACGTTTTTACATTATTTTTGCATTAAACTGCATAGCTATACTTTGAATCATTTTAATCCCAGTTTGCCATGAAGCCCTATGTGTATGTATGGTTGCCGGATTATCAAAGAAAAGCCACGCAATTTAATTCAAAAATAATGTAAAAACGTAGAAAAACGGGGTTTTAAAAGGTGAAAATCAAATATTGTGTGACACTTTAGCTTTAAATCAAGAATTGTGTGCAAAAAGAAGGGGAATATAGTGAAAATAAGGTTAGTTCAAATATCATCTTTGATGATGGATATCTCGAGAACGAAACGTTTCCGCCAAATAATTCTTTCAGATTCGTGATCAGCGCCCCAAAAACCCCCGTATACCAAATTTCGTCAAAATCGGAGTTGCTCCCATTTTCTAGAAAATTACCCAAAAATATTCAACTCGACGAGTTTCTAGAACCACGCCACGTGCCACCGGTTTTATAGCGGGACAGAGGCGAAATAAGAGGATGTTTTTAAGTACGAGATACGTGTTTCAGCAATGTTTTTCTTTATTTATCTAAAAAATATGTAATCAGGCTCTATCAGAGGTTATGTGCTTTCGAAAAGGTTTGTTTACTTTATCATTTTTTGTTTACTTTGCGATATTGCATTCAGAATGAATTAAATGTGGACCCATCTATACCGCAACTCTTCGATATCTTGAAAAGCACTAAGGCTGCATTTACCGAATTTAAAATCAATAAATTTATACAGGATGAAAGTGCGAAAAAAGCTACCACAGAGTCCTGAGGCTAAAATATGACGATTCAACCCAACTTACCTTAGTCAAAAAGTATAGATGGTTTCGAAGATACAGGGTATCAAAAATGTATTCTGGTTTTAGTTTTTTATAAATAATTTTGTTTGTTACTTTCTAGAGACACCCTGTATGTAATACAAAACCGGAAAATCTGGCAATGGCGCCGATATCAATGTTCAATTTTACATGGCCAAAACCTTCCAGCTACCAAGTCTTGTAAATGCAGCTTTACCTGTTTAAAAGATATTTAAGAGTTGGGCTACTTTTTACTAACCCGGTATACCATACGGATATTTTTCTTTCAGATTTTTGGATCTAATGTCGATAAAAGAAGTCCATCTTGGCGGTAGAGACCAGGAAAAAGACGCTGAGCTGGCAGCGGTGGCGCGTAGATATGGACTGACCCACCAACCAGGAAATGAATGCGCATTTACAATTTTACACGGGAACGGCCTTAGCGATAATAGACTGCTGTATTTTGTTTGTCCTCCTGCGGTATGCAGGTAAGCCTGAAGACGTCTAGAGATACGTACGTAATGAAACGTCGCGTATGATTTTTAAATTTAAACAACGGATTTCTGAAATACAGTAGCAAAAAAATATAGTTTAACACCGATTTTGGTTGTAAAATGTAAAATTCATTGTATTATAATCTTTCTGTCAGTTGATTTAAATTTAAATGGTCTTTCAATAAGAGTGATAGTATTTCAAATAGAGATTTCTCCATTTCTTATTCAATTTTTGTAATTTCTAGGGTCGCGACATTCGGCCATATTGCTTTGACGTGCGATGACGTCTCATCTCCCATTTTTCGGCCATGTTGTTCAGTGCCGGACATATACAGTTTAATGTATTATTCGAACAATATTTACACCACACATCTTTCAACAAATATCGCCTTTAATACATTGCAAAATGAAATGCGCAAATTCTAGACGCCACTGGATTGATCATCAGCTTTGATTTTACCCAGTCTTGCCAACTTTTCTCCGTGGAGTGCCCTTCCTTGCGTCCCCGACCTCGAACCGTCTAAAGTTGAGGATGTGTCGCAACCTATTCCTAGAATAAATATAAACTAACCTTTATCTAATATATCATACTTTTACTCAAGGTAAGTTTATATTTATAGTGGGAATAGGTTGCGACACATCCTCAACTTTAGGCGGTCGAGTCGGGGCCATGAAGGGCACTCCATGGAAAAAAGTTGGCAAGAATGGGTAAAATCAAAGCATATGATCAATTTATTGGCGTCTAGAATTTGCGCATTTAAATTTTGCATTGTTATGAAAGTGATATTTGTTGAAAATGTAATTCCAAATGTTTTTCATCTAAAGTGAAAGAATTTACAACTTAATAATAATTAAAAACTGTTGTGTGAACGGTTGTTCTAATAATACAATAAACTGTATATCTCCGGCACTGAACAACATGGCCGAAAAATGGGAGATGTGACGTCATAACACGTCAAAGCAATAGGGCCGAATGTCGCGACTTTGCTTTTTACTTAAGTTTTTGCCAAAGTCGGTGCAAAAATATGTACTTTAATTTACTTAAGTCGACCTAATTTTTGAGGATCATTTACTTCTAGACGGTTAGATTTTTCGAGTTAAATAGAGAGCACCGTTTTTAAAGGCCTGTCATCAGAAAATTTGCTTAAAATTTGAGTTTCTATCAAAACTCAAAAATTATGACAAAAAAACACTTAATATAGGTAAAGAGCCCTCTAGCGGCACACAATCAAAGTGAGTTATACTAAAATGATGGAGTGCAATCAACTTATCGTTTCGATTTATTTAAAAAACAAGCAATAAAATATTGAAGTTTTTGGGGTCCTTATTCACTAAAAAACCAAAAACATTTGAAAAAAATTACGTGATGCTGATATGTAGAATCACCGCCTTAGCATCGAAATCAATTTTTGAATCACCCTGTATAATCATTTTATATTGTTTTTAAAATTATATCAAGTGTAATACACTAAAATAATTATTTAGGCAAACCCTATTTGACTTTTATAATTTTTTTGTAAGATTTATTTAAAGAAAAATTAAAAAGATAATAAAGATTTTAGGTATAACCTGATATTAACAAAAGCCACATTACCTTAAGCTCTTTAAGACTTTTTAAAAAGTTTTTTTTTAATTAAAAGCCTTTGTTACACTTTTAACTTTCCCACTTAACAACCTGTGCCTGTTTCAAAACTTAAAAATACTTATTTTTCGATAAAAATTCTCCGTGTTTCGTCTTTTCTTTTTTAAGGCTTCTGGTTTAAATGAAACGCTAATTCTTTAAACCGAACTTTTCAAGTTTTAACTTTAAAGTAAATTATGTCAAAGTTTAACAAGCATATCACGAAAGATATTTCTTAAGTTTACCAACTTTGCCTTGAAAAATAATAATAAAAACTTTAAATTAGTATGCTACAAATTTGACATTGTAAACATTTTTTGATTTTAATACTTGCTGTATTTTATAATCGGCATTTTGTACTTCCTTTTTAAGGCTTTACTGTTTATTTAAAATAAAACCTATTCTTGCTGATGATTATTGATTATACTGGATGTTCCGAAATTCGGGATCAATATTTTTAGGTTAATTGTCTGTCCAAACAAGGGCCCGCGGGCTTGTTTTTATTGGGCTCGCGAGGCATGTTTTGTAATTTAAATTTGCAGTACAAAATAATCTGAAAATAGTTTTGGATACCTATACATAGTTTGGCTAATAGAAATCTTTCTTCGTTCGCCAATCGCATAATCGCAACGGGACCTCGGATTACTCAGAATCCAGCAAATTCAGTACTGTACCAGAGACAAGAATGAGACGAGCAACTAAATGTAAATAAATTATCCGAGAGAGAGATATATGCTGGGCCTTCCTTGTCTGTCTTCAAGGAAGGTAAACGCAGATGGCGCGTGAGTCGACTTTATCGTTTGCCCGCCAAATTCAAATTATATAGCTGTATTATTTTTGCCCTTAATGTTAGGTACTTGTTTTTGTTTCCTATTAATATAAAATATTGGGGTTTAGTTCAATAATTACACACCCCTAATTAAAAATGTCATTTATTTGGTTTTTATAAAGATTTTTTCTTACAGATAACCATGTCAATATTACCTTAAATTATCTGTTGAAAAGCACAAATTTAATATATACACTGTGATCACTAATAAAAGTCAATATTCAAAGTCCAATTAAAGGTAAAAAACCACGAAACACACAATAAATCACAGAAAATGTAAACAAACTGTCCAAACAAATCGACCATTGAAAAATATCAAACACAAATATCCAAAGTCGATTGATGAGATAAGGTCACGACATTCGCCATATTGGCTAGCGCGGCTGTGACGTCAAGTCGGTCCATTTTCGGCCATGTTTGATTTTAGGTAGATCAGTGGCGTAGAATTAAGGAGAAAACAAAAAAGAACTGTATGCTGTAAACAAAATTTATTGGATTGTGTTAATAGGCAAACTTAAAACAAAAACATAAATATGGTTTAAATATTGAAAATTAAAAATTATCAGAGCGACGACAGGACGATGAGGTACCTGGCAGAGCAAAACATTTTCCATGGTTCCATAAGTCAAAAACCATTTTAAAAACTTTGTATACAGGGTGTCCGCTAATGAATGGGACACAGAAAAATCACAGATTCCTTATGCAAAGATATTAAGATTTAACCAAACATACCTAATATCCAAAAGTTTATAATAAGGAAGATACGGGGGTGTCATGGTAAAAAGAAAAAGTAAATTTATTTCGATATATGTTCCCCCTTTTTAAATATCTTAATAAAACGGTATCTAGGGGTTTTTAAACATTTTTCAGATCGAATATTAATTTTTGTGTGTAGACTAGAGGGCGACGGGTACACTATTTAAAAATTCTCTGAAACTACCCAATTTTTTGTTACTGTATGTATGTAAACTAGTAAGCTTCTCTATGCTTTCTGCACAAAAAAGGTATACTTAGTAAGAATCGGTCTTGACAACCGTTTTTAAGGTATTCACGTTTTAGTTGTTCAGTGCACCCGAAAGTATGTATGTACCTTCAATAACATCGTATTAGCTATAATTACAACTGCGCAGATATAAAATATTTGTATCTCTTTAACACCCCGTATCTTCCTTATCATTAACTTTTGGATATAGGTATGTTTGTTTAAATCCTAAATGGGTATTTTCGCATAAGAAATCTGTGGTTTTTCTGTGTACCATTAATTAGCGGACACTCATCTGTATCATATGTATATAAAAACACGAATGACTGAAAACTATTCGACTAAACACTATCAAAATCTCTAAAATAAAACGAGTCCGAACTAATAATACGTGAAGTCTCTAAACTAACCAAAAACATTAACAACTGGAAATCCTTGCAAAATATACAACCAAAATGAAAATTGCAAATTTTCACAGTTTTTACCAAACAAAGCTTTGACAAGGCACGACTCTGTCATCAGCTGATAATGCTACCAACTTTGAACAGAACTGCCAACCGAAATCGTAATTCTCACACCCTCACCTCCCTGACAAAAGCTATCCCCGGTCTTGCTTATGTCTAAACCCCTTCTCATAAAGAAACTCTGACAAATATCGAATAAAATTTCGGCGTGACTGCCTTCGGCAACGTTGTCAAGTTAAAAATATTCGATTCATGGTATATTTTCTTTCTCTTAATTAGACGTGAGCCAAAAAGGACATTAAAGTTTACATGCAGAAATTGTTAACAACTTGGCAACCAGGGCAAAGCGATGATTGCTCCATCTATGATAGCCTGCTATGATGAAAGACAAAGATATATTTATTGGAACTTGCGTTAAACCAGAAAGAGATAAATACAATGGACAAATTGTTAGGACCAGTTACTCGTCTCATTGTTGTCTCTGACTGTACTTCATAATAAAAGTGTATTAGCTATCTTTCACTACCTAGAGGTTCGGCAACTGAGCCGTATTTTTTATTGTCAAAAATTTAAAAGAGGTTTTAAACCGTATTTAAAAATAAAGTCATTACAAATGTGGTCAAAAAATTCGATGTTTTTAAACCTGTGTATCAGCTAAGAATTTTTGACCTCACTTTTCCTGTTGCTTGACACAGCTCGCGAGTTGCTTATTTTTTCTTTTTAACACGCTTTTATTTCATTTGTTTTATGAATAACCTTTTTCCTATTTGTAACATCCACAACTACAACAGCCGCCAGATTACTTAGTATCTGTCTCTTTTTAAGCGGTCTCACTTCTTTGCAGCGTTCTCCTACCTGTTTTCAAATACGGTTGAACATGCGACGTTTATGACGTCATCATTTACCGAAAAAATGTAATGATTTTGAACCGTTAACAACCGTTGACAATAAAAATACGGCTTAACAATACAGGCCGAATTGTTAACATACGTTCGCTTTTTGTTTAAATCCGTTTATCACTATCTCACTCAGATACATTGCCTTCACTTATAAAACATAAATAAGATTGAGGTTGGGTTGGGTTTTGCGATAAGAAATAATTAATTCAATTCCGATTCCGATATTTTATTTTACTTCACATTGAAAGTATTTTTTTCTGCGGCCCTCAAGCTTTTGTAGTAAATTTAATTGGCCCGCGAAGATATGTAGTTTGGACAGCCGTGTTCTAGAAAGTGGCGGCAACTCCTATTTTGACGAAATTTGGCATACAGGGATTTTTGGGCCCTGATTACGATTTTTTTCAGAAACATCTCGTTTTCATCAAAGTTAAAATTTATGCTAATCCTATTTTCACTACATTTCCCCTTCTTTTGCACAATATTTTTGATTTAAAACTGCATTGGCACACAATATTTTATTTAACATTAAAAAACTATTTCAAAAATGTTTTTTATTGATTTTATTGTTTTTTTTTTTGTGTATTTATTTAGAAGCTTTACCTTACCCTGTATATTACTACCAGTATCACCATTATAAAGACCTTTAAAGAGCTTTAAGAAAACACCACATTAGGTACACCTAACTTTATTAGTTTCGGAAATATGACCATCCAAATCAGGTATTTAGGTAATTTTTAAAGTACCGCCATTTTGTAATAGGTGAAGATATTGACTTCATATTCTAGAGTTATAAAGTACTCGTCAGGAGCTTTAAAATGATGTATCACTCGACCCGCCTTCTCATTTAAGAATTTTGGGGTGGTGGCCCTGGTGGTTAAGGGGTTAAGGGGCGCCGTCCAATTTTTGTAAAAAACGTTCCCCTCAATAAATATCTTGACGTGTTTCGGCGATTTTCCCAAATCTGTCTCGTTTCGAAGATAACTTGAGTGGAAAGTTTTTAAATGAACACCCTGTATGTGTAGGCATGGTTGCTGCGTTTAGGAGTAAAAGATTTTGCAATTTAATAAAGATAACGTTTAAATTAAACAAAAAACAGATTTTTAAATGGGTTTATAAAATATTATGTGCCAATTTAGTGTTATATCAGGTATTGTGCAAAAAGGGTAAATACAGGGTGATCATTTTTAAGTCGGCTCTATCTGAAATTAAGGTTAGTTTAAATTTTAACTTTGATGATGGATATCTCGAGAGCGAAACATTTCCGAACAAAAAAAAATCTCGATTATCAGGATCTGCGCCTTAAAAACCCCTGTATTAAAAAAAAAGAAAAAATATCCAAGCAATTTTTGATACTTGCAGTAAAAAACCATCTATAAGTACTTAGAATCAACAAAACTTGTGTTCTACTGACGTAATTATAAAAATTTGAGTTTTTCAATACAAAATATGGTAATTTTCTAGAAACCTGCGGCAAATCCGATTTTGACGAAATTTGGTATACGGGGGTTTTTGGGGCGCTGATCGCGAATCTGAAAAAATTTTTGGCGAAACGTTTTGTTCTTGAGATATTCATCATCAGACTCGAAATTGAAACTAATCCTATTTTTACAATATTTCCCTTCTTTTTGCACACAATTCTTGATTTTAAGCTAAAGTGGCACACAACATTTGATTTTCACCTTTTAAAACCCCGTTTTTTTACGTATTTTACATTATTTTTGCATTAAATTGCATAGCTATACTTTGAATCATTTCAATCCCAGTGTGCCATGAAGCCCTATGTGTATGTATGGTTGCCGCATTATCAAAGAAAAGCCACGCAATTTAATGCAAAAATAATGGTAAAAACGTAGAAAAACGGGGTTTTAAAAGGTGAAAATCAAATATTTTGTGACACTTTAGCTTTAAACCAAGAATTGTGTGCAAAAAGAAGGGGGAATATAGTGAAAATAAGCTTAGTTCAAATTTGAACTTTGATGATGAATATCTCGAGAACGAAACGTTTCCTCCAAAAAATCTTTCGGATTCGTGATCAGCGCCACAAAAACCCCGTATACCAAATTTCGTTAAAATCGGAGTTGCCGCAGGTTTCTAGAAAATTACCTTTGAGATTTATGGCAGTAAATAAAAAATCGCTCGCTTAACAGACTAATATTTTTCAGGGTTTGGTACAGCGGGCTGTACTGGTTGATCCGTGGCATATCTAGGCTTAACTCTCTCTGTGATAAAAGATTGCTATGGTTAAGGGAACAATATTTGCAATTGTACCATGAAGATGGGTACTGCTGTGGACCATTGGCGGCGGATGCCATTAGGGTAAGCCATACCAATAAACGTAAAGTAAAAGAAAAAATATTCACCTGAAGACGGCTGAATATACTAACCAGTTGAAACGTTCTATTTTTAAATAATTGAGGTTAATAATGAAAGTTGAAGAAACATTTTTATTTAAGAGAAATATAATAATGGTGCATAGGCCAAAGTCGTTCTATATAGGGCCGCGACATTCGGCCAAATTGCTTTGACGTGTTATGACGTCAGATCTCCCATTTTTCGGCCATGTTGTTCAGTGCCGGAGATATACAGTTTATTGTATTAGTAGAACAACCGTTTACACAACAGTTTTTAATTATTATTAAGTTGTAAATTCTTTTACTTTAAATAAAAAACATTTGGAATTACATCTTTCAACAAATATCACTTCCAAAACAATGCAGAATGAAATGCGAAAATTCTAGACGCCACTGGGTTAATCATCAGCATTGATTTTACCCAGTCTTGCCAACTTTTCTTCGTGGAGTGCCCTTCCTTGCGTCCCCGACCTTGAACCGCCTAAAAGTTGAGGATGTGTCGCAACCATATAAATATAAACTAGCCTTGGCAAACGCCAGGAATGAAATGGATCTAATGATAAGAACACTTTTAAAACATTTTTAGGGGGTTTCTTTTGACGACTCTACCACGAATATTCATATCGCCATATACAGGGTGAGTAGAAAAAAACAGGAAAGGTGGATTATCTCAGCAACCAGTAAATATAAATGAACCATATTTTGTGCTAATGAGTATCTCTCTCTCTATTTTTGTTCTTGGTTTTGGTCCCTTCAGGTCCAATACACCACTCTCCCCCTTCCGGACTATGCTTTCCAGGGCTTCGTCGGCGGAAAATCTGGATAATCGAGCTCGTAGCTCCCAGAAATTCCAAAAAGAAAGCAAATAATTCAACAATCGATGCAATGCATAAATTGTCGGCTGTCAAACCAAGATCTGCTACTGGTGTTACGTATAACCTTCACTTTCACTACTGACAGTTCTCATGGCACGCCCATCTATTTCCCGCCATTTGAGAAATACCTCGTGTTCACCACCAAACAGGATACCATCAGCTTATAGGAATCTTCGCTCACTAGCGCTTAGCTCCAGAAGCAAGTTGCCGTCAATTTAGCGTGAATCTTTCCTGTGATCCCCGAAGGTAAAAACGTTGGTACGGGCACCTCTAACCGCCACTCCGGGAAGAACTTTGTAGTCCTCTACGCACGTCCGCACAGTCTCAGAGGTCAAACAAAGAGTCCGTTAAATATAAATGAATCAAATTTTGTGCTAAGGGGTAAATGAATATCAAGAATTAAAAAATTGTATTTGCAAGGTTGACACATTTATAGTTTTCCCTGTTCAAGTTCATTTCATTCATCTATTTTAGGCGGAAGAACCAATTCTAAAACGATATTCACCAATCGGTTATGTTGACGTTTAAACAATGTATTATACGTCAAAGTTATCACCAATTATTACCGCGGTTATAATTGGTTAAACATAAAATTGATGATTGCTGGCCAAGGTATATAATATGATTTTGCCTTAAGAATATTTGACAACATCTTAAAAGGTGTTACTTATTTTTAGTCATTTGGTGGTAGAGACTGGTCGCTGGCCGGTACCAAACCTGGTAGTAACCAAAGCGGCGAAACTTCGGGTTTGAGGAGGGAAGTTTCAATGAAAATAAAGAAGAAGCAGATTTTAAGCAATCAGGCTTTTAAGGTAAGTAAAGTAAGTACACACATTTTTTTACTTTTTTTTTATGTTTGTGACGTTTTTACCATTTAACAAATATGTATTAAAAAAAGGGATATTTTTACTTTAAAACATTTAAGACAGTCCACAAAAGAATTAAAGCTCAAGTGTTAACGTACCGTAGGTGTATTGAGTCTTAGTGAGAAGAGAGAAAATTTGGGGCCTTTCAGATAGGTTGTAAAGGGATGCATAAGACTAGTACTTGTGTTTTTCTATAGTGAGCTAAGAATTTGTCAAATTTTTTATTTCTAAAGTTAATAAGCAAATCCATTTTAACTTCTTTCTAGCTTATTTAGTATTTTGTTTGCAATTTTTAGGACAAAAGCTTAAAATCTTCTTTCGTCGAACCGGCAACGATGTGCATGGAGAGCAGCTATTGGCGGAATCCTACGCATCATAGGCAATCTACCCCCACCACTTTCGGAGCCGAACATCAACCGGATGTCGCCCGGCACCACAGTTTGGGCCAGTTGGCGTACACGTCATCGCCTAGTCAACCGAAATTTGACAGGTAAACACTGACGATACTGAACCTGTTGTAAACGAAACGTTGTTCATATGAACAAAAAATAGAGCATGTGACAACTAAAAATTAATTAGGTAGTGAATGGGGGTAGAAAGATTTTATTGTGTATAAATTTGTAGTTATACTATAAATATTGAATTTTTAGAGATCGACATGGTTCAACTGAACACCTGTGGCACGGTAGACATCCAAGAGTTGGCTCAATTTTGTATGATACTCAGCTAGATTTTGTAGATTTTGTAACGTTATTTCGTTCTTTTAGGTAAGTTTGCTTAAACTCCGTTTTCCGTTTCCTAATTCTTGATAGCACATTACACTATTATAAATGCAAAAAGCGGTAAATTACAGGACAAGTCTCCTATTTATGTATGTAAACCAAGTAATAATAAGCGCATATTGGGGACAAGTTTTACGATAATTTATAATAATAATAATAAATAAATGGTATAAAATCGTACTCAGGATGTTAAAGCTGTAAAGACCGAGCTGAGAAGCAATTACAGGCAACGCTTAAGGAAAATATGGAAATCCGAACTATCAGGATTGAATAAGGTTGCTGCAACTAACATGCTAGCAGTTTCCTGTATTGCTTTATTCGTTTGGAGTAGTTAAGTGGACGCGAGAAGAGTTGCGCGAACTGGACGTTAGCACACGAAAATGATGCTCTTAGAAGATCACATCAATAAGCCGCAGCACGGAGTCTTTTACAGAAACATCAATAGACTCGATCTATCTCGAAAGCTTACGTTTGGGTATTTGAAATCCGCCGAGCTTAAGTCTGAGACCAAAGGATTCTTACTGGCATGCCAAGATGGGGTGATAAACACATTGGTGTACCAAAGCCAATTTTCCAACGTTCTTGACACCGCATGTCGAGCCTGTCGACAGCAACCCGAAACCCTTATGCATTTATTGTCAGCTTGTCCAGTGCATGCTGTCAATAGCTACATCCATCGGCATAATTAATTACGCTCTTCGGGTACTTTACTATTACCTGAGGCATTACTACGGCATCGATGAAACAGCAATACTGCCGTTTGCTCCCGGAGACATTGAGGCAGTAGTGGAAAATGACAACTGTCGCATATACTGGAACTACGCGTTCCCAACAACGCATCAAATTCAAGCGAATAAACCCGACATCGTTCTCCTTGATAAGACAAACCACACCATGTATGTAATAGAGTTCTCCGCCCCTGCGGAAACTAACATCGATATAAAAGAACGGGAGAAACGAGCCAAATATCAAGATCTTCTTGGCGAACTTCGGAGGCTCTATCCGGAGTATACCGTGCGATTGGTTGTCCTGATAATTGGCGTTTTGGGAGGCATAAAGAATAATATATTAAGGGAAATGAGGTACATTCCAGCATGTGAAAATACACCCGAACAACTGGTGATGAAGATGCAGAAATCTGTTGTAGTCGGATCCCTTCGTCTACTGAGGCAAATGAATTTGGCCGAAGATCACTGACCGAGCGGACGCGAGGTGGTGTTCGATATGGATGGCCTTCCGCACGACGCGACGCCCTATGGGGTCGGAGCCATGGGATACGTCGTGTCGGATCTTTTAAAGAATAATAAATGGTATTAAAATAAGTGCATTCAATGATGACTGTGAAAAAAATTGGGAAAAAAATTATTCTAATTTCTTCGCATAAACGTCATATTTTTTAAATTTTTCTACATATAGTGCCTGGGTCGGCCATATGAAATGGACAACTATAGTAATAACCCTTTTGAAACCTATTTAAGGGGGCGACGTGTCTATACCACGAATATTCACACCGCCCTATTCTTTAACCCAGCCTGACAATTTTGTTAAATTTCGGGTGTCGGACTGGGCGAACACGTTACTTCTTTTGTCAGACAAGTTTATCACAATGTTTTACATGCAATTTTCAAACATTGTGCCAAAAATCGTAACAGTTATGAAAACCCGACCAGTCGGATACCCGAACATGTCAATTTTGAGCCTTATTTAATCATTTTCAGTGATTTTTAGTCAATTAAAGTCAAATTCTGGGTATATAACAAAAAAATGTACAGGGTGTCCGGAAAGTCAATGTTAATACTGAAAAAGCCGATGGAACAACTTATGGCGTCAAAAAGAACAAAAAAAAAAAATGATAGTGAAAAATCGTTGGTTTGCGGCTATTATTATTGGAGACATTTTGCACCTCTTATTTTGCAATTCCGTTGTGGTTAACGTTATTCTGAGTCTGCGCAGTAACGCAAACATGATCCGTTATCGTTATTAACCATACCGGACTCCTTTAATTACGGATGAATACCGAAGAGCTTATCGTTATCGTTATTGTTAAACTGCGTGGTTGTCGGATTGTAGAATTTTTAATATCAATTATTTAAGAAGGTTAACATTTTAATGCCGTATTAATTAAAATATCATTGATACATAAGCTCTAATTAGCGAAAAATCCATAGCAGTAAGAAAAATAAAATAGTGTAAAGAAATTAAAACGGACTTGCATTTTTAAGGATGTTTTAAATCAGTAATGTATTTACATGTTACAATCTGGCACACTTGCTTTTTATTCTACTACCAAACCTAACCTTACTTTTTGTGTTTTGCTTATACTGTATTGTTACATCTACTTTGAAAAACAAAATCAAGAGAATTATTTGCTATATTTAAATATCAATATATAACTTATGGAGAATAAAAGTAAGTACTGATTTTTCGTAAACTTTAAATCGGTGAACCACAGGTAAAAATAAGGTTATGTGTCGAAAGCGCAGACGCATGATAAATTTATTCGAAGAGGCTGCAAAATCTCTGTCTAAAACTGCTGCTGTAATCGTTATGTTTAATAACGATAACCATAAGGAGGCCAAAAAACGTCTGTTATTTTAAGAGGTGCAAAATGTCTCTATTTGGCAATTGAAATTCGTTAAAATTGTCCTCTTGGATCAGATATTTGTTTGTCGCACCTAAAGAAATTAATATTTGTATATTTTGATTTCAGTTTTGCAGCACTGAATAGCCGTTTCATTGATCAAAGACCAACATTAAACTAAAAGTTCTCTCTGAAAAATACACAGTGTGTCGACGGATAGACCTAACTCTACCTGAAACTTTTTAATATTGGATGCAGGGCCGGATTTACAAGTAAGGAGGACCCGGGCCAATGAGCCTGTGGGGGCCCCTCAAAGATAAACTGAATGGATTTTATACCAAAAAAATTTGCCGTTCGTTCAATAAATCAGTTCTGTGAATTTTTTACCCAGAAAAAATTGAAGAGCAAAAAAACGTCTTTATTAAATCAATATTTCACATTCTTCATGGGGGCTCCTATTTTGTGGGGGCCCTGAGCCACTGCCCCGCCTGCCCCCTTAAATCCAGCCCTGATTGGATATTTTGAAACAAATTTAATCCTCATCAAAACTGTTTTTTTTTTGTTTTATCGAAAGTAGTAGAAAAATCACCAGGGACAGGGACATTTAAAATTTTTATTGTTTTAAAGTGCCAATGTCTCGAAAATCATTGTCATTTTACCACAAATTATCAGAATATACAGATGCGAAAGACAAATAACGCTTACTTGTTTCTATGACCTTGAGAAAGGATAAATGGAACATCTGCACCAATGTATGGATCGTAATATTTTAAATTTGTAAAAGGTTAAACTGCACCAAGGCGCTAAGGCGAGATAGACTTTTATAGTAACTAATTATGCAGATTTTTTTATGTGTGGAAAATGGAACAAAAGAATAATACACTAATTGGGAATTTACAAACTAAACATTTTTCTTTGAACGGTAAAATATTGTTAGTAGATGTCACGTTTGGATCAACCTGTAATAAAATGTCTATACCTGGTTGCACAAAACATTTTAAAACGATTAAACTAATGGGGGTTTAGAATGTTTAACAAAAGCCATTTAAAAAAATCCTTGCCTAAAAACTGCTTATTAAATTAATTAATGGTATTCCGTTTTTTTTTAGCTTAATTGTGTATTAAAAAGTTTTGTGTAACTAGGGATTGAAACAGAATAATTGAAAGCCGAGTAACACAAGTTTCTAAAGAAACCCCGACGCAATCTTTTAAAGCAATGCAGATGTTGCCTTAGTAATACTCAAACCTAATTGATTTGTTTGTTTTTTTAATACTGAAAAAATACCTCATTTTTAAATTTGTAATATAGCCTTTTAAATGGCAGTGCGGCTATAAATAAAAAATATTTTCCTTTGTTTAGGCACATACTGATTAATATCAATAACTTTAGTAACATATCTAAGTAATTTGTAAAAGCTTTGTATTTATGTTAAATAGTCTTAAAATAATAGTGGTCCTTTGGGAATATAAAAAGTGATCCGCTCCCGGTGATGGAAGAACAGAATAAATATACACATTTATATCCCATATTAAACGGTAAAAAAATTTAACAAGACACTATACTAACACTTTATTAATAAAAAACATAAAAGTTCACAAACAACTAAACTCAATTAACTAACTTATGCTCACGTTCTATACCAACAAAAATATGGAACTAACTGACACCTAGATGAGCATTAGGTCACGTACTAAATCGTGGGTGTATATCCACCACGCAGTGGGAGGGACGATTGTGGTGAGAGATTTAAACGAACACGCTTAGTTTCGCATCTGGGTATTCTGATAATTTGTGATTTTACTAAGGCCATTTTATGTTTTTCTGGATGCATATCGGTTGTTCCCAAAGCCCCTTCAGTATTACCGTTGACTTTTCGGATAGCCTGTTTATTTTTTTTCAATCACGTTTAACAGTTCGTCAAATACCTATAATAAACTTTTTAAAAAGAAAAAAGAAAACATTTTCCGTGTGAAAATATAACGAAACTTTTCGTTCTTTAGTAGAGCGATTAAGAAGGGCAAACAATACTGTAAAAAGAAACAAATTTCCGAAGAATAAAACAAACCCAATTTTACTCTGCAAACTTCACGGCACGAATCATAAATTTATTTTTCTGGCACGTGCCACGGTTTTTAAAAAGAAATATGAAACGTATGAATGTTTTATTGCCCGATATATTGCAGGTGCGGATGCCGGAATCGAGAACACAATTATTCTGCTGGTATTTTGTGGTTAGAAACTCCTCTTTTAGACAGGGTTTTCATGTATATTTTGCCAACTACTTTAAATTACAGGGTTCCCCATAATAGGCTAGCCATTTTATTATTTGAATTTTTTTTTGTCTACCAGCCATTTTTTTTTTTATTTTACTCAATTACATCGAACTCTTTGGGATTTAATCACCAACTACTAAAATGTGTCGTTTTAATAATTTTCGACTATGTGAAGCCTCGTTTACATTAGTATAGTAAATAGGTTAGTTGCTTGTACTAGTATAGATGGGCCAATATTTAATTTATTCTGAAAACGATGCCGCCAAGTACACAAAAAATGATAAAGTAAACAAACCTTTTCGAAGGCACATAGCCTCGGACAGAGCCTGATTACATATTTTTAGATAAATAATAAAAAATACATTGCTAAAACACGTATCACCTACTTACAAAACATTCTGTTATTTCGCCTCTGTCCTACTATAAAACCGGTGCCACGTTGCGTGGTACTAGAAACTCGTCGGGTTAAATATTTTTTGCTGCAATAAATCATTGTTTACAAAAGGGTTTCTTTACTTTATCATTTTTGTGTACTTGGCGGCATCGCTTTCAGAAAGAGTTAAATATGAACCCATCTTTAACTTGTAAGATAACAAATAACCCAATGTAAAGAGATTTTCTTTTTATTTAACTTCATTTTTGTTGTTTTAGTTTATTAATTCGGAAAGATCTCAGAGATTTATTCGAGCAATTAGCAATATCGTATAGAAGTATGGCTGTGAATACTACTAAACTAAACGGGGTCAAAGCGAAAACCTCCGATCAACATCCTAGAAAACCAACCAAATTTGGTAAGTTTAAAACTTCTATTGCTTAAAATATACAATTCTAGAAACAAATACAGTTAATGAAAAAAAACAACAAATCGCGCTTTCATTGGCCCTCTCTGTATACTCTGGGTGTCACAAAATATATCGTCGGTGCGCGTCTCAAATTTGATATGTGACATGCTTATCCTGCGGCACATATCAGGTTTGGCAATCGCACCGACGATATGAGCAATCTCCTGGATTCACATAGAACACATAAAAATAATTTGTCCAGTATATACAGCGTGTCTTCGAAGGCTCTTAGCAAATGAAAAATGAAGTTATTTCCCAACTACGGTATAAAACTTTAAAGGGTGATTTCTTATGGATATTTTATAAACAAAAGTTCCTATAAACATATGTTCGGAGTTGCTTCGTTTCTGAGATACAGGGCTTTAATTTTTTTTAAGTGGGAATTTTATAAATACCTCAAATACGATGACAGATGCAAGAAAAATGTATGACACTAAAAACTTGTGTTTTTAGTTGCTTTATAGAAAAAAATAAAAACCACATAAAAACCCAGTGGCGTACATTTTACTCTGAATAATATTGGCTGTTGTGCCCACTGAGACGCTACTGGACCCAATTAAGTCAATCTAGTTGGAGCTTTATAAGCGCTTTATTATATTAAACAAACGTACCAAATTTCAACCTAATCGGTTAAAAGGTATTTGATATTTATAAAATGACGACTTTTTAAAAACTTTAACGCCCTGTATCTCAAAAACAAACCAACTCCGGACATTTGTTCATAGGAACTTTTCTTTATAAAATTACATAAGAAATCATCCTTTAAAGTTTTGTGCTGTAGTTTTGTTGTCAAAGTGGGTCCTCATTAAACAATTTGTAAACAAGTCTTTTTAGGTTGCCCTGTACATCCAACGCAGGACTTTTATGAAGAGGCACTTTTTTCGTAAAGTTAATAATTAAAAAGTTTTCTATTTCGTAAGAACTACCGAAGACACGCTGTATAATTTTTTTCCAACAGCCCCCCTTACAGAGATATGTGCCCTAAATATCTGCATTCTTTAGATGTGGGTACCCTGGAGCAAATTATAGTGGGCATTTTTTAACAGAACATATTTTTTTTTAACGTCATGTCTGTCATTCACATACATAATTAAAGAAAATGTTATTTTGTACCAGTTGTAGTATTTCAGACATAACATAATATAAAATAATGTAAGGTTTTAAGACCCTAAATGACAATTTTTACAACTACAGTTAGTAAAATAATATCATAAGACTGAAGTACTAGACATAAGTGAAGAGCAAACGAAAGCAAGGTATGGGTCTAAAAAATTAAATTCAACTATTTTTGCCAACTGTAGTAATATAAGGTGAATATAATATAAAAGAATAAACTATGATAAGCTCTAAAATTACATATATTCGCAACTACAATTGGTAAAATGGAAAATATATATTTATTCTATAGTAAAATTTTAAAGCTCGTGTCAAAGTTACAAATATTAATCTAGAAGAATATTATTTAACACAAACTTGGTATGAAATTTTCTTACCGAATACCACTCGTGCTTAAATTATTCCGGGAATTTTTTTCTCGGCCACGAATATTTTAAGAAAATTCTCCCTCGCCTGCGGCTTGGGATACTTTTCCAAATATTCGTGGCCTTAAAAATTTCCGGAAATAAATTTAGCACTAGTGGTATTACAAGTGAATATTTATGTTGCTTTTCTAATTTAAAGGCTTGTTGACAAGAAATAGTAGGCAAGAGCTCGAGGGCCAAGTGATCAACACACAGAAAAAGGTCTTCGACGCCATTGCCGCGGCTAGTATTTTCACCAATTGCGCTGGAATTGATACTAATAACTCTCAAGTGATGACTTTATCTACATTTACTAAATTTTTGGAAACGAGACAGATGGAGACCAAGACAGAAGATGAAGTAAAAGCTCTAATAAATGTAAGTTTTCCTTTTTTTTTAACGAAATATGAAGAGTGATGGAAATACCATAAACAATAGTAAAAAGTTCTATAGCTTGCGGCGATCCTGGGTTTTTTTTTTCATTCAAAAAGTGTGACACGGAACCTAAAAAAATATTTATACCATTTGCTGTTGAACTTAAGAATTATTAACTATCATTTAACCAAACCTTTTTCAGAGACACGAACATGATGCCTCACTACGAGCCCAACACTGTCTGTCTTTCGAAGGGTTCGCCAGGTACCTTATGGACAAAGATAATTTTGCTTTCGTACCGGAGTGTGAGGTACCAAACGAGGAAGAAATGCGAAGACCTCTGTCCACGTACTACATTGCTTCTTCTCATAATACATATCTAACAGGACATCAACTGAAGGGAGTCATCGGTGGAACTGTACAGCCAGGTATTTAAAATATGATCTATCTATGGGGAGGGGGAATAATTATAATATGTTATTGAAAACTCACTCAATCAAACACTCATCCTTTGCTTATGAGTGGCCAGGATTTGCAGAGCGGGGACACATTTAACCTTGTGGGCGTCACATTTGAGAATAACCTTAACTGGCATAAACACATTGTATCTATAGCCACCGCGGCTTCAAAAAAGCTTGGATTTCTTTTCCGAGCCAAAAAGTATTTTTGTCCTTCCAATTTATACACTTTGTATGTGTCCCAAATTCGACCCTCTCTGGAATATTATTCTCATGTCTGGGGAATGGCATCCCCTACAACCCTCAGCATTCTTGATGTCATTCAAAGAAGGGCTGTTCGTCTTATTAATGAACCTTTACTTACTCAAAGACTTCCTTCTCTTGCCCATCGTCGAGCTGTGGTAGATCTATCGCTCTTCTATAGATACTTTTACGGCTTTTGCTCCGACGAATTGTCCAATATAGTCCCTCCTCTTGTAGTTCCCAACAGAGAAACTCGTGGTGCCGCGCGTATGCATCCCTATACAGTTCAATTGGACAGGCCCCGAATTTCCCATTTCGTTCGTTTTTATATTAGTTTCTAGACTGTGGAACCTGCTGCCAGCGGAGGTCTTTCCTTCCCCCAAATCTTCAAGTTTTTAAATCCCGTGTTAACAAACTTCCTCTTACCTTGCTTAAGACACCCACGGTACGTTAGTATTTAGGCTTTCAGCCTTCGTGGATTGTCCAAAGATAAAAAAAAAATTAAGCGACTTGGCAACGTTGCAGTTGCAAATTTAGAACATAATGACATTTCATAATCAAGTTTTGCTTTCTGTTGTTGCAGTTAATATTCTATTCTTTAAAGAATTTTTATGATTTATCAGATGAATGTAATAAAAAATAAGAAAATAGTTAGTCTACAACTAGTGTAAAGCGTTTAAGTGGTTGCCATCATGGATTTCGTTTAAAATTCAGCAATGAAGCAAAACGTGCGAAGTCAGTTTTGGTTTATCTGCAGTTCAAGTTCAAATAACGAAGAACTTACGCTTTATGGCTATATATAAAGTTTCTCGAAACACTGACTATTATCCTGCTTTGTGTTATTTGGGTTGTCAGACAATAATGCCTAATATTTTTCGTGAAATTTAATAACTAATCAGGTAATTTATATAAATATTCTTCGCCAAATTGAATCTAGATACCCATATGTATCAGCTGTTTAAACGAATTGCAACACTGTGCACCTTAATTTTAATTCCCAAGAGGGGGAATTCGGGAGATTTACAGCTATAAAGCGTTATAGAGCTAGCACACTATACTCTTTTTAAATTATATTTTTATTTAAGCTTTTAAATTATTTTAACATGTAAATTTTACATGAACAAAGAACAATTTCATAAAACAATGTGCATTTTAATATTATCAAAAGTCAGAATAATACCGGGTGTCATCGAATTTATTGGACAAGCCATAACTCCTAATATATTAGACATATCAAAATTAAACTTGGTATACCTAAATGCTATGAAAAGTGGAAAGTTTTTCGTATATTTCTTACCTTTCATTTACTTCTACTTTAACCAGAAATCGCTCCAATTTGAAATGTTAAATGAAAAACCCTGTATATTATGCTTTATTTTGGTTTCTGGGGGGGTTAAATTTAAACAAAATATTATTTGGCTTTTCTCCAGAATAAAATTAAAAAGTTTATTTAACATTTTAAGAAAATTAAAACTTTTATACATTATGAAGAACTCTTCTGCTCTTACCCAATATAATAAAAGTCATGATTACTTTAAAAGAAATAAAATAATAAAATATTTAATATTAAGTTACTTAAGATAAAAGGTAAATAGTTTACCAAAAAAAAACTGTTTGGCACATTTTTGCCGATGATACAAAAATTTTAATTTCCGAATCTACTATGGAAGCAACCGTTACAAGGGCAAATCAATCGGTGGTTGAATTTAGTGACTGGTGTAAAAATAATGGGCTAGTATTAAATGCAAGCAAGACATTTTTTATGAATTTCCTTCCAAAGAATGTAACAATTTCCCAGAGTTGATTAATTAAAGCAAATCATCGATCTATCGCTCAGGTTGAAAATATAAAATTTTTGGGGGTTACATTTGATCAGAAAATGACATGGGAGAGCCATATTAACAATTTAACTACTAAATTAAGTAAATCTTGCTTCTTGATTCGATACTTAAGGGTATCCGTTTCGCTAAATGTGTTAAAATTGGCAGACTATGGTTTGGTTCAGTCACATATATCATATGGTTTAATATTTTGGGGAGCTTCAGCATATGTTAATGGAGTTTTTGTTTTGCAGAAATGGACTGTCAGATGTATGTAGGTTTACCACCGGGTGCGCATTGCCAACAAGCATTTATAGATTTAGGAATTTTAACTCTCCCGTCTCTCTATATATACCTTCTAATAATTTATGTAAGACAGAATGAGGCTGAATTTGAAAGGAACTCTGATATTCACAATTATAATACAAGAACTAATAACCACCTACATCTTACATATTCTCGCTTAAGTGTCGGCCAGAGTTCTCCGACATTTAAAGGAATTATTTTTATAATAAATTTTTGCAACTTTTTGGTAGTTTTGAAAATAATACGCTTCTGAAGAATACCTTGCAGAATTTCTTAGTGGAACAAGCCTTTTATGATGTAAATGAGTATCTGTCATTGTAGGTGTTCCATTGTTTTTGTGCTTTATTTTTGTAGTCTGTATTTTAATGAAAGTCTGTTATCATTTAAGTGTGTAGCAAATTAGTATTTTAATCTCTTATTGTGCTTATTTTATTTTATTTATATATTTTTAAATCTAGACTTAGTGTATGTTTGTATGACAAGTCCGATAAGCTATTTCTTTTATTTGCAATGGCTTGAGTGATGAATAAAGATTACTTTACTTTTTACTTTTACTTTTACTTTTACTTTTGGTAAACTATTTACCACATTGGCCCATTTCCCATGTGGCGTCTTGTTACGATTTTAATTTATTGGATTAAAATAATTTCAACCGAGAGCTAATGAACCTTTATTTATAGATTGAAACCTTTGTATTGTAAGTAACTTAATATTAAATATTTTATTATTTTTATTTCCTGATAGTCCTGATAATTACTTTATAACCCTAAAATATGACGTAAATACCTTAATCCAATACAACATGGCGTTACTTTAGTAATTATTTGAATATTTTATTTGGTTAGCCATATTTCGGAAACCAATAAAGATATAATTAATGTGGTATTTTCTTAAAGCTCATTCTAAGATATTTTTAATGCTGATATTGTTAATATAATGCACGGGGTGTTTTAACTCCAAAGATTGTAATTTCTCTTCACCCAGTATATATTTTTTTTTTGTCTTTGGACAAACCACGAAGGCTTAAAGCCTAAATACTAACGTACCGTGGGTGTCTTAAGCGAGGTAAGAGGGAGTTTGTTGACACGGGTCTTAAATACTTGAAGATATGGGGGAGGGAAAGACCTCCGCGGTCAGCAGGTTCCACAATCTAGAAACTCTAGGGATAAAAGAACGAACCAAGTGAGTGAGTGAGTGTTATGCTTTACAGCTTTAGAAATTCTACTAAAAAGGGGGTTAAAATGAAGTTTAAGGTTTAAAAAAATTTAAGACATATTTATCTAACAACTAATTATCAAACTTTTATAGGTTTTACTCTCTGGATGTCGATGTGTGGAACTCGATTGCTGGGATGGAGAAGACGGCTACCCGATGATTTACCACGGCCACACGTTCACGACGAAAATTCCGTTTACGTCAGTCGTGGAAACCATACACAAAAATGCCTTCGTGACGTCACCCTATCCTGTAATATTGTCCATTGAAAATCATTGTTCGACGCAACAACAAACCCGAATGGCGCATATTTTTCAGGTAAAAAGTAGTTTTTTTTATACGTTATAGCACAAGGCTGTAAAATTCTAGATAAATATACAGGGTGTCCACTAACTAGAATACACAAAAAACCAAACACACCTATATCCAAAAGTTGATAATAAGGAAGATTTAACTTGATAATTTTTATATGGTACCAATTAACGTCTCAACTTTTTTATGCTTTCCTATACACATCGTGCCAGCTTGATTTATTCAATTAAATTTCATGATGGACTGATTCTATGGACTTCATTCAATGCCTCACTATAACTCAAGGTTAGTTTATATTTATAAGGTTGCGACACATTCTCAACTTTTAGGAGGTTCGAAGGTCGGGGACGCAAGGAAGGGCACTCCACGGAGAAAAGTTGGCAAGACTGGGTAAAATCAAAGCTGATGATCAATCCAGTGGCGTCTAGAATTTGAGCATTTCATTTTGCATTGTTTTGGAAGTGATATTTGTTGAAAGATGTAATTCCAAATGTTTTTTATTTAAAGTAAAAGAATTTACAACTTAATAATAAATAAAAACTGTTGTGTAGACGGTTTTTCTACTAATACAATAAACTGTATATCTCCGGCACTGAACAACATGGCCAAAAATGGGAGATGTGACGTCATAACACGTCAAAGCAATATGGCCGAATGTCGCGACCCTATATAGACCGACTTTGACTATAAGTAACCAGGGTAGCTTTCCAGTGACGAAAATTTTTGTGCTTCACGCTCCAGGGCTTGAAGCTCTTGATCTGCTATAAAAAGCTAGTCACTGGAACGCATCCTTAGACAAGGAAGGAGAGATAACTTTTTAAAAAATTAAAATTTGTTTTTTTAACCTTTCTTGGCTTTACAATACGTAAGATTGGAGGATGGGGAGGTGAAAAACACCTCACGTAATTTATGGGCGCCGCCCTATTACTTTCTTCCCAAGCACCCGCGAATTATTGGACACCCTGTATAAAATATCGAAATTTTTCGTTGTTTTTTTAATTGGTAAAATTTCAGAGGATTTTTGGCGAACGCCTAGTCACCAACTTCCTCTTCGAGATGGATTACAGCGACGAACCTTGCCTTCCGTCTCCGGAACAGCTCAGAAACAGAATTCTGATCAAAAACAAAAAACTAACGGTGGAGATTCCGGCACCATTCACCGCAATGTCAACACCGATACGGCCGGGAAGCGGCATGCGGCACTCGGTGCCGGGAAGGACTAGTTCTATCATCAGCAATGCTAGCTCTAGTTCCTTTAACGATGATTTTAGTGATGATGATTATGATGATGAGGATGATGAGGATAATATTGATGGTAAGTGAAACAGTTGATTAATTTATTTATGTTTTACCCATCTATTATTGATCTGTAATACCTTAGAAACAGAATATGTTATGGTAGCAATAATACCTGCTATCACACCTAGGGCATTATAAGCGGGCATTATGATAATGCCCGCTTATAATGCCCTAATGCGCTAATATGGAAATTTTATTGCTTATCCAATTTTATTTCTCTCACAATAAAGATCAAGTTTATACAAACATATGTATTAAAATAAAATCAATAACTTATCAGTTCCTAAAAATATGCCATTAAAACGGTTTCGGTTATTTGCAGAATTGCGTTCGCATCTTTCCAAATACCAAATATGCCATACTCCCAAACATACTGTTGCCTTGATTTAACTGGCAAAAGATTTTCGGTCGCTTTTATGGCCTTTTCTCTTATATTTTGTGGAATTTCTTCCACTTTGAGCAAATCGTTAAATAAAAAGTGCCAACTGACTAACTGATAGAAACATCAAAGTCAAACTTAACACCAGTCATTATCTACTTACATATACAGGTACAGGTGCAACTTATTTTTTATATTGCGAATAAATAATGTAATTACTCATTGAAAAACTCTTTTTGGGTAAAACATAAAGCATTGTATGCACCACGGGCTTTACTGGACTATAATGCCCATCAGGTCGAAATAGCCCGAGGGCCTTTGGCCCGAGGGCATTATAGTCCTAGTAACGCCCTTGATACATAAATAGCTATTAGTCACTTTGATTTTTTTTTGTTTATTTTTCTTCCAGCCAATAAAGGCTCATGCCTAAGTACCAGAGAACCGTAAGTGTCGCGTTATTGGATGTTTAATCCATCTTTTCCTTCTGTTCCGTCAACGATGTCCAAGCCCTGAAACATGCGGTAGTATCACTTCAAATAATATTTTTAAATAACTACTAAATAAAAATGTCTCCCCGGCTAAGAATCGAACCCGAGCCTCTAGTGTTGGAGATAAAAGAATCTGTTCACTGCGCTACCGGGGACAACCAACAAAAAAATCACAATTATGTAGTGACCTAAATATTTTTATTCTTGCCAGTGTATGAAAATAGCTAGAAAATAAAAATACAAACTTTTGTTTTCAGAGAAAACCATGCATGCCATATTGGCACCAAACGAATCGCCTCGTCCATATGGGACCCATGGAGTTTCAAAGACAAGTTCCACCAAAAGGTCTTTACCCACAGACGATAAATTAAGGAAAAAGGGAAGTCAAATATCAAAGGAGTTATCGGACTTAGTAGTTTATGTACAAGTAAGTAAATGTATTTCTTCTAGGGTCATATTTTCTGTTTTTTTTTTTTGTTTATGTGACATAATATACTGAATTTTAATACTTTTTTTACATTTTAGGCTATAAAATTTCGAGGCTTGAATACCATATCACCGAGTAGTTCAGTTAAACAGAGACCAAGAACATGCGTATCAATTTCCGGTAGTTCGATCGTCACAACCGGAAGTAGTTCTGCTTTCAAACATATCTACATC
The DNA here is from genome assembly GCA_014170235.1 of Listronotus bonariensis. NCBI lineage: Eukaryota > Metazoa > Arthropoda > Insecta > Coleoptera > Curculionidae > Listronotus > Listronotus bonariensis. Next base: position 48,940 of record JACEGR010004384.1, read on the forward strand.
CGGCATTGGTAGTGAATCGGATAGTACTTTGTATGAAAATGAGGTAATTTTAATCCAATTTTTCTATCAAAAATGTGTTTTTATACACGTTGTAAGGGTTCAAAATTACCATAGGCAAAAATGCGTGAATACATGCGTTTTTGTGTAATAGCTACTTGATAGTGTTCAACACATTGAAAATCAATGAAAGTATATAAATTTACCGTTTTCTTCTTGAATTTTAGGAAAAGAAACCACAAAGACCAAATATAAACTACCCGTGTTATCAGTGTTCATCAATAAACGAAAACACGGCAAAAAACTTTGTAGAAAACAAGCTTTGGCTCTGGTAGCGCACACACAAACGCAGCTCATGAGGACATATCCGGCACCAATGAGAATTGATTCTAGTAATTTTAATCCTGTGATATTTTGGTCATTTGGTAAGTATTAAGAAATTTAACGTAAAGTCTGCATAAATGAACATTTTCTTAAAGTTTCTGAAGTCACGTTTAGTTGTGGATTTGAGGTACTTTAACTTTGCTTGGTAATTCGCATTTTGGGATCCAATTTTTGATGTTTGAAAATATATTAAGGCTAGCCGATCCGTGCGTTTTTATCTAAACTTTTTGTTTAATCATAATAAAATATAGCCTATAACACTCGTGAATATGGTAATAGTTCGATATAGCGGTTTTCGCTATTATAAGAGATTTTTGAAGAATTTTTTTCAGGGCGTTTCTATAGGTCGATTATGACACAAATCTGTGTGCGCGTTTTCAAAAATCCATTTCTGTAATTTATTATTAATAAAAACATATTTACGGGACGGTGGAGTAAACAGGGGTGCTGGGTGGGGACGAAACAGTAGAAATCCTACATTAAACGCCCAAAAACAGTATTTCACAGTACACACCGCACTTTCTGTTTACAAAAATGTCCAAAAAATTGTTTAAAAAAATTAAAAATAGATAGTAGTACAACAATCCCGCCATGACTGTCACTGCATAAAAAGAAGAGTTTGCAATAGGACTGTAAATGTCTTGCGATGTTGCCATATAAAGTAAGAAAGTGTCAATAGCTTAAAAAAAGGAAGATACAGGACAAAATTCATATGTAAAATTAAGTTATTCCTTCTTTCTATTATAATTTGTAGAGAAAAAAAGGAAAATACTGAAACATAAAGAAGGAGGCATTTCTACAAAAAATACCATTGTTTCTCATGGAAATGGTGGATAATCCCCGAAATAAGCTTGGTGTTAATTCTTCATAAGAAGTTTGGCAACGCTGCTTCTATCAAGAGTATCTATTTTCCTTCTTTAATTAATGGCGAATGAGATATCTCATATGTGTGGGATAGTTTTTCGAAAAATTTAATACTTTTCAAAATTAATTTACATTTTTCATGTGCCCCGAGTGCAGTATATTAATGTTTTCTTGTGTTTGACGTTGGATTTATACTGTTTTGTCCCCACCCAGCACCCCTGTTCACTCCACCGTCCCGTAAATATGTTTTTATTAATAATAAATTATAGAAATGGATTTTGAAAACGCGCACACAGATTTGTGTCATAATCGACCTATAGAAACGCCCTGAAAAATAATTCTTCAAAAATCTCTTATAATAGCGAAAACCGCTATATCGAACTATTACCGTGAATAGTGTAGTTTTCTACTGTAAAACAATTTTTATGATCGGTTCAGGATTTCGAAGAAAAAGGTTTGATTGTTTGTTTGTACGGGCTAAAAAATTACTAAACCGATCATAAAAATTCTTTTACAATCAGGGACAGCTACACTATTCAGGAATGCTATAGGCTATATTTTATTATGATTAAACAAAAAGTTTAGAGAAAAGTATAATTAACGACCAACGAAGTGGGCACTGCTCGGCTAGTGTTAAATAAATTAATAAAGTCAATATAGATTGTGCCAATATTTTAAAATCATTTCAGGTATACAAATGTCAGCCCTGAACTATCAAACCGAAGATACAGCAATTCAGCTAAACAACGCACTATTTGAAACAAATGGAAAATGTGGTTATGTTACTAAACCGAGAGTTATGTGGGATAAAAGTCACGTGATGTATAGAAGGTAAATAACCATTTTAAATAAAATATACAGGATGTCAAAACATACCAATATTAAATAAAGCAGCAAATATTTTTTGTATGTTGACTAAAATGGCTGAATATTTGACAGATTTAATCCATGGGATAAACAGTTCGACGGCATCCATTCATCCCAATTTGTGATCAGTGTAGTCTCGGGACAATACGTCAGTCAAAGTAACGTAAACCTGAACGTGTATGTTGAAGTGGAAATTATTGGGATTCAGGTCGATTGCAATAAACAAAGAACGAAAGTTGTAAGTAAATGCACATACAGGGTAATTCAAACATCGGTTTATTTATGTTAAATTGACTAGCTTTATGGCCCTAGTGTTAGATTTATGAATCACCCTGTTTAGTTTATGTCTTAGAATCAACCTCAATCTTTATGCTAAAAGATTCTCTACCGGATGTCAACGAAATTACTATCCAGTGATTTATTTTCTTCAATGCAACCATATAGTTTTTAAATTTAGGGACGTTATATCATATCACCGGATGCCAATTTTAGATATAATAGCATCTATGTATTACTTCCGGTTTAACCGGAAGTGATATAAACTTTGATATTTTAAAAGGAACACCCTGTATATTTTTTAGGATTTGAATTCTCCAGGTCATTCCTGATATAAAACCCTTAATATATTCATAACCTAACTCTTTTGGTTTTGGAGAAAATGGCGTATGAAAATGTCCAAACGACAGCACATTATGCAGTTTTATGGGGAAACAAATGAACATAACAAAAATTTAAAATGCTTAAAATAGTTCCTTTAAAAGACTCTGCCTATAAAGACCATTATAATACAACTTCCGGTTTAGCCGGAAGTGCTGTAAAATTTGAACTTCCAAGTATGATAACCCTGTTAATTTTAATGGAACACCCTATATATTTTCTAAGATTTAAATTATTTAAGCTATTCCTGATATAAAACCTATGATATACCCATAACCTATCTTTTTAGTTTTAGAAAAAAATGCGTTTAGTTAGGTTATGATTATATTTACGGTTTTATATCAGGAATAACATGTAAAATTAAAATCCTAAAAATATACAGGGTGTTCCATTTAAAATATCAAAGTTTATATTACTGCCGGTTAAACCGAAACCGCTGCTAGTATATCTTAAATTGGCATCTAGTCATACAATATAACGTCCCTAAATTTGAAAACTATACGATTGCACTGAAGAAAATAAATTGCTAGAGAGTAATTTTGTTGTCACCCGGTATAATGTCAATTTATTTTAGGTACACAAAAACGCTCTGAATCCAATATGGAATGAAACGTTTCACTTCAGAATTATGTTTCAAGACCTCGCTTTTCTTCGGTTTACAGTGATGGACTCGACCAACAACCATTTGTTAGCGCAAAGAATTATACCACTTAAATGTTTAAAACCAGGTTATAGACACCTTAGGTAAGTAAACAAACACAGTTTTTTTGGTTGTAAAAGTAAATTTTAAGTCAAAATACCTATTATACATGTTATTTTTCTCATCAGCGATCTTTTATTGGTATAACCAACTCTTTTAGTAACTTTTTAAAATTACAATCAAAACTTTCTTACATTTCTTAAATATAGCTCCTGCTCTGAATCTTCTCATATTTTAAAAGTATCAATAAACAATATAAGTATGTTAAAGATGTTTTTTTGGACTCCCATTACCTTAATTTATTTTAAAAAGATACGTTTTAACTAGTAAATAAGTAGCTCACTAGGTATCTTCAGGCGAATATCACCCTAACATTGTGTTTTTTTATATACTGGGTGTTCATTTAAAAACTTACTACTCAAATTATCTGCGAAAAGAGATAAATTTAAGAAAATCTCCGAAACACGTTAAGAGGGAACGATTTTTACAAAAAATAAATAATAATAAACGGCGCTTCTTCAACCCCTTAACTTATGTACTTTATGACCCTAGAATATAATATCAATATCTTAACCTACTACAAAATTACGGCACCTGATTACTTGATTTGTATTCCCATATTTCCAAAACTGGTAAAGTTAGATACACATGTGTTTTATTTTTTAAAGCTCTTTAAAAGGTTTTTTAAATGGTGATATAATATACAGGGTGCTTTATTAAAAATTATTCACTTTTTGTTCTACCCTGTATATATTATCACCAGCATCATAATTAAAAAGAGCTTTAGAAAAATACCATATTAAGTATATTTAACTTTGTTATTTTCGGAAATATGGCCATCCAAATCAGGTATTTAGGTAATTTTTAAAGTACCGCCATTTTGTAGTAGATGAAGGTATTGAATTTATATTCTAGGGTTATAAAGTACTCGTCAGGAGCTTTAAAATGATGTATCACTCGACCTCCCCCTTCCCATTTAAGAATTTTAGGTTAGTGGCCCTGGTGGTTAAGGGGATGAAGGAGAGCCGTCCAATCTTTTGTAGAAAACGTTTCTCCTCAATAAATATCTTGACGTGTATCGGCGATTTTCTTAAATCTGTCTCTTTTCGCAGATAACTTGAATTGTAAGTTTTTACATGAAAACCCTGTATATAACAATGGAAGCCAAAAAACAGATTTTATTAAATCTCTAGTATCTGTCCCATTAGGCAAATAAACAAATATAAAATTTACTTTTACAGGTTAAAAAATTCACAAAATAAAAATCTTAACATGTCAACATTGTTTATCTACTCGAGAATTGAAGAAGAAAGTTTAGAAAATACTGAAAATCGAGAAGAAACCACTCAGGTTGAAGTTGATGCAAAAGAATCGGACAGTTTCGTTGGTAAATATATCATTTTAGGTATTGTAGAACCCAATACTTATTTAAACAGTTATCTAACAAACTATTTTAAAATACAACCACTAACATTTTTACTGTAAAGAACTAAAATAAAGAAATGAAAAGATTGTTATAATCAAAGTCGGTCTATATAAGGTCGCGACATTCGGCCATATTGCCTTGACGTGATATGACGTCACATCTCCGAATTTTCGGCCATGTTGTTCAGTGCCGGAGATATACAGTTTATTGTATTAGTAGAACAACCGTTTACACAACAGTTTTTAATTTTTATTAAGTTGTAAATTCTTTTACTTTAAATAAAACACATTTGGAATTACATCTTTCAACAAATATCACTACCAAAATAATGCAAAATGAATTGCGCAAATTCTAGACGCCACTGGATTGATCATCAGCTTTGATTTTACCCAGTCTTGCCAACTTTTCTCCGTGGAGTGCCCTTCCTTGCGTCCCCGACCTCGAACCGCCTGAAAGTTGAGGATATGTCGCAACCTTATAAATATAAACTAACCTTGGTTATAATTATCTTATTGACATTGTAAGCCCTTTTTAACTGGTGATTTTGCCACCTTTTTTAATAATTAAAGCACAAAACTATTTTTTTATATATTAAATTTCGGCTATACTGTTACTATAATTGGTCTTTTATTTTAGCAACTGCTGGTACACCCATCTGTGTTAAACGAAAAATGTTCTTCTTAATGGTATATGGAGTAATACCAGACGAACCATCTACCATTCTCAAAATAACCCAAGAATCCACAACACAAGACGTTTTGCTTCTTTGTTTACAAAAGCCAATATACCCATTGAAAAGGTCAATGATTACATTTTGGTCGAGGAAGTTGCAAGAGGTATGTATTCTGAGTTTTTAAATATAATTTTGGAAAATTTAGAGAAAATATATACACTTTGTGCCAACTGGAAGCTTTCACTTGAGTTTCAGTGTGTTGGACACTAGCGCGAGAAGATTAAGCAAAGAACTTATGCATTTAAAGCCTTCTATAATATGACCACGCGTCGGTGGTGCGGAGCAAATGTCGTCTCTCTTTAGACTATCTATTTCCTACTCGACAAAAATTTCCTATTGTAGTTTTTAACTGGCACAAAGGTTATATTTCATAATCAATACATGGTATATCACTTTTATGGTTGGGATTTTATAAAAATGTCTTTTTAAATTAGGTTGGGAGAAAAAAGACCATAATTTGCCAGCAACCCAAAGAATACTTGATTTACAAGAAAGACCTTTACAAGCGCAAAGTCAGTGGAAAGGAGAGGGCAAATTTATTCTTAAAAGGATGGGAAATGATCCGAGCAGTAGAGCCTGGTAAGTTTAAGATAAACAAATATAATAGTATTTATAATTTTTTTAAAAATGAGTTTCATTTTCAGTATAAATAGTTTTATTTTAATATTGCTTATTCTGTTAGGTTAACATCAATTAGAAGTGTTGCAAATAGAGCTAGAGAAGCCAGGAAATCGGAAAGTGCCCCCAGTAATGCTTGGGAAGAAAACGACACGTTTTTAGTATGCATTTACAACGTTTCACCCGAAATTCCTTACGCCATCCTCAAGGTCAGTACTGTAAATACTACTTTGCGCTAGCGAAAGTTTTAGAAACTTTTTGTCACATCAACACATTACTAGCAACTTAAATACACACCTAAATATCTATGATATCTATATCAATTTTCTTTCTCTTTTGTTTGTAGGTACTTTTAAACGCTTGCGCACAAGATGTCCTGGCACAAGCTTTACTAAAAGCTCGCAGACTAGAAGATCCGATGAACTTTGTTATAGTCGAGGAGCTAGAGTGGGGTGGCGCTGCGCATAACATCCAACAGCGCGCCCTGGCGGACTACGAGAACGTTTATAGTGCTCAGTCTTCCTGGCAGACAATTGGTCGATTCATTTTACAAGTAGGTTTTTTCATTATTTATTTTTTTCCCTTTGCATTTTACCCTTTTTTTTGACGTATAGAAGGAACAGTTTAAAAAATGTAAATTCGAAAGCTCTTTGATAAGAAAAAAATCACAAAAAGTTTAAAGCAAGTAAATCGGCATGCTTGTTCTCGCGGCCGCCTTTGCTATATTTCTTTTATGATATGCCGGTTGATGCAGCTGGTCATCGCACCATGGGATAGAATTTTTTTTTTTTTGATCAAAATTCTAAAACTTACCCATCTAACTTAAAATGGGGTGCTTTTTACTGGAAAAAATATTAGAAATTATTACAAATGCTTTTGGAAACCTAATAGTTATTATATGTTATTATAAATTTACACCCCTTTAAGATTATTATTTTTTATTGTACAAAATAAAGTAAAATATCAGCTTGTTTGGTTAATTCGGTAGTATTCTAATCAGTAATCCGATGATTATTATCTCATATGATATACAGGGTACGACAATAGGTATGATTTTTTTAAATGGAATACCCTGAATTATATATTACCACCCAAAAAATCTTTTAAAATGCTTTAAAAAAATACTACATTTGATGTGTCTATCTCAATTAGTTTCGGAAATATGACCATCCAAATCTGAAAAATAATTTTAAATTATTCTTAGAAGCGTAATAGAGATACATCTTCCCAACTTTTTTATTTTTTAACGTATAAAATAAATAATAACACTGTTTTGTTGGGTAGATTCTGTAGAATCCATATCTTTCATCAGAATGCTTTTATCTTTTAGGATATACAGTGTAGGACAAAACATATTAAATTTTAAAATGGAAAACCTTGTAAATTATAAAAAATCTTGTATCTGTCCTTACACCCAGAAGTAGCAAAAAGTAGGAAGGCAATTGTAAGTACAAAAACTGATAAAGAAAAGGTAAAAAAATCTTTGACAAAAGTAGCGAGACTTCGCGAGACTGCATCGGAAACACAACAATAGCTCTTATTATTTAAACTCTTTACTTTTTTAGTAAACAAGGCTAATAATAAACTAAGTAGATTAAATGTTGTATATTTATGTTTACTTAAAAATACATTTTCAAGTTTCTTATTACCCCAATAGAAGTCGTCATATCCTTTTATAATTTTGCGTACATGTAGTTTGGAGTATCTACTTTGAAATACACAGCATGAGCCATTAAAATTTCAAAGTTGCTTTTTGGCCAAAATAATGGATTTCTATCCCATAGTGTATCGGCGCGTCGCTGTAAAGGATAGTGGCGCCTTTGTATAAAATAGTCCGATTGCAGGCGGCCTTTTTATGTTTTTTGTATTATTTTCAAAGGGTACCGAATTTGCGCTTTTAAAATGTTCTTACTATACACATATGTTTTATTATTATCTTTTTAGGAAAGAGCTAATGCAACTCCAACATCGCTAAGAAAAAACAAAATAACATCAAGTCTCAGGTTGGCAACATTGGATAGAATTAGTAGAGGCTTAAATGTTGCTAGAAATGTAGCCAGTAATAGCATCAAAGTGCCTGTACAGGTAGGGCTATTAACTTTAAGATATTTGTGTTTCCAATTTAGTTTATATTTTGTTCTATCGTTTACTTTCCATTAAAATAAATAAAATAAATAAATTCTTTAAAAATTCAGGACCCTTTGGCTTTGGATGGCGCTAGTTGGCGTGTAGTTTTATTTTTATAGAATTTTTTTTTGAACGCTTTTAAATTTTTGAATTTGTCAACATGTTGATATGGAACCAAGTGTTCAAAGTTAACGGGTCATAAGATTTTTTTTTACAATAAACGATACTAACATACACGTTATTTGTCTGATTTAGCTCTCTTTGACTTTTCACTTTTAAAAAAATCGTAAATAGGAAGATAACTGGAACAAAAAGTATTCAATTTATGGAGGATATAATGAATTATAATAACTATTTTAAACCATAAAATTGTGATTTTCTTTATATATGTAGATGGTTCAAAAGTATTTAAAAGCTTTGTTTGGCAAGGGGTTAAGTGTCGTGTAGTGTAGTGTAGTGAAGGACTAAAAGTCGAAATAAGTTTTAAAAAATTGTGATGCCAAACGCCTTAAACTGAGTTATGTCACAAATGTCAAAAAATTCAAAAAGGCTTTTATGCTTTTATTTATAAACAAATAAATTAAATTTCTACATTGTTTGGGTTTCTTGTTCTCTATACTTGTTTCATATGAATGGTCCAAAGAGTTCTTCGACAAGAATTGGCGATTTAATAAAATGTACCTAACTTCACGACCTCAAAATAGTGTATCTGAGTTAAAACTAGTTATAACGGGGACTGAATGCCAAACACCTAGTCCTGGGTTGCTTTCCAGTGACGAAAATGTTATGCGTCACGCTCCAGGGCTTGAAGCTCTTGAACTGCTCTAAAAGTTAGTCACTGGAACGCATCCTTAGACAAGGAAAGAGAGATACTTTAAGAAATTTATAAAATTTCGTTGTTTTTACCCTTTCTTGGCTTTATAATAATAATCTCTTTTAATATCTAATTCCATTTTAAATAAATAATTTTAAAAAATCCATCCTTAACCATAAAAACACGTTTGAAGCACAAAAACCAAAAGAGGGGTTGGTGCATGAGGGGCAAGGGGAAAGAAAAACGGAGTAGCTCAGGTGCATAACACTTTCCGTCACTGGAACGCCATAAAGTAGAACGAAATGCTCCTGAGCTACTCGGGAGCGCTCTATTTGCGTCACTGGAAAGCCACTCTGAATGACACTGGTGATGCCAAACGCCAAAGATAAAGATTTTGGACAGAAAAGTTAAAACTAGTTATAACTTTTGTTGTGCCAAACAAAGCTAAAAATACCAAGGAAGATAAACTTCCTAATAAGGGGCGCTCGATTTTTATAATTGTCCGAAAATATAGGTTATGTTTGTGACACCACCAAGTCAGTCACTCCTGTTTACTCGTTTTAAAATTATCTGTAACTGCAGTACTAATAACTACCCATTTTAACTATAAACGGTAAAAACTAAACATATATAAAAGTCCAATGACTAAAAGCAAAAAATAACACCAAAACCTCGAAAAAAGGTTCCAGTACGATTGTAAACAAAGAATTACGGGAAAAGATTACGTCACTAAATTTAGCGAACATAGGCTTAAATGGGATCGAGCGCTCCTTATGAGGAAGTTTATTTTCCTTGTAAAAACACCATCAATACTATGGATTGTGGAGGGAGGATAACCATCTTTTATGGCGGACAAGTTGAAAAAGTGGCAATCGGAATGTAGCAAATTGGGATGGCGCCACCGTAGCCAGTGGAGAGATTTTGGTATTTCTTTCCTTTTTTATTTTGTATTTATCTGTCCTCTTTCATTTTGTATCTCACTCTAATAATTCATGCTCATTGGTTAAAAAATCTCCTCTGGCTACTGTAGCGCCACCTTAAGTTGCACCTTTCGACGGACACTTTTTAAAACATTCAGATGGTTATCCTCCCCTCCACCATCCATAATCAATACCTCGAGTTAATTTATATATTTGAGAGGGTTATGACATAACCTTGACTTTAGGACTGTTTGAGGTAAGAAACTGGATAAAATAACCATGTTTAGTCAGCTGATGAGCAATACAGTGGCGTCTAGAATTTGTGCGTTATTTTAAAAGTAATATTTGTTGAAAGATGTGTTTCCAAATATTTTTATTTTAAACGGTTGTTCTAATACCACTATAAACTTTATTTCTGCGGCAATCGTGTTGACTCTTATCTCGTTTAAATGGCCGCCAATATGGCAGCTATGTCATAACCACCGTTATATAAATTAACTCTGATCAATACCAATCCTATTGCATGTAAAAGTTAACTGAAAATCAATGTTTCCTTTCACGGGCCCTGTGTAGGTGGCGCTGAGCGATCCGACGACATCCAAGCAATCCACGAAGCCCCATCTACCGGCCAGGAGCAAACTTTACTCGGAGAAAGACCTTGCCATGACCACAACCACTCCGAAGAAGTCAAGGGAGGTTCACTCTGAAGGAGAAACGCTTTCCGACGAGGACCTTCAGAAGGAAAGCGAGATATTGACGGCGGTTTCGAGATTCAAAAAAGTATCGATGAGAAAGTTTAAAGAGTGGAAATCCTGACTAAGCGAGTAGGGTTTAATTTTAGGCTTAAAAAATTGAAAGTTCGTTGTGTGATTTCATATATTTTAAAAGTCATTTTAGATGAAGTTCAAGTAAAAATGTTCTTTAAAATTTGTATGAAAATTTTACACCAGTGTTTTTACCAATTAAAACTCTGCAATTTTATTCGGTCGTAGAAAAATCTAGTATGCAACACATGCATAGTGTCTCTTTTACTAATGGGATTGCCGCACTCGCTTGACGATTCGTGCTGTCAAACATCCCATTCCAAAAAAAATAAAAAAATCTCGTCACTTTAGGCTCTTGTTACCCAAATTACTATTAAATTTAACTTCAGATTTAATTTATCATACGTTAAAGGTCTGGTCACACATACCCGCACGAAGATCGCACCAAACCCGAATTAACAATGATATAGGAAAGTGGAGCAGATTAGTTCGAAAAAATTCAAAAACACTTTTCATGCCCTCAAAAATATAAAAACATTTTTGTCTAGCTGATACTATTGTTTTACGTATGTATATCTCCATGTTAAATAAAACAGATTTTCCTACTTATCTTTGTTCCTTTTTATCCAAACTTTAAGTGAAGTATAGGTAAAACTGTGTTACCTTTTTATGAAGGTTTATTTAACGATCAGGTGTAATTTAAAACATAGTATAACAGACTCATATTACTGCAATTTAATAAAAAACTTTTTGCACCGCATTCTCCTACATTTTACCAGCGAGACGCGCGGCTGCAGGCTCGTTGCGGTTATGTATGGCCAGACCTTAAATAGTAAAATGATTAAACTTACTTCTTATGGATGGTGGAGGGGAGGATAACCATCTTTTATGGCAGACAAGTTGAAAAAGTGGCCATCGGAATGTAGCAACTTGGGATGGCGCCACAGTAGCCAGTGGAGGGATTTTGGTATTTCTTTCCTTTTTCATTTAGTATCTATCTGTCCTTTTTCATTTTATATCTCATTCTCATAATTCATGCTCATTGGTTAAAAAATCTCCTCTGGCTACTGTCGCGCCACCTTAAGTTGCTCCTTTCAACGGACACTTTTTAAAACATTCAGATGGTTATCCTCCCCTCCACCATCCATATTACTACTACTATTCTATCAACCTTGGTGAAATAAACTTTGGTGTGAAATTTTCTTACTAAATACCATTTTAGGTTCAATTAAAAACAGAATTTTTTTGTCTTCAGATAAATTTTCAAAAAATTCAAAAAACAAAATAAAAAGAACTTATTGTATTTCTTTCGAAATCATTTACATGTATACTTGTTGTTTTTTTTTCTTAGGTTTTTTTTATTACTAACTAGACTTTAAGAGCTAAAAGAGGTTATAATGTAAAGAAACCCTTACAAGGGTTCTACTTTTTTTAACTTGCGATAAAAAGGACACATATTTTTCGCATAAATTTAATTTATAGTATGTTATAGTTGTTTAATATTATTAAAAATATTTCCTAACATAAGTTATTATTTTTGATAACAAAAATATAATTAAAGACAATTTGTATATCGTAATTGATCAAATTATGAAAAGTGACAAAATATTGTTTTAAAGCGTCTAATTTTTTTGCGAAAAACTAAAGTTTAAAATTTTAAAAGGCAATACATAGAATATAGGGCCATTTAATTTGTTTTACAATAAAAATTATAGACATTTTGAAAAATTGTTTATCTGAATATCAATTTTAGATACATTATATCTGCCCGCAAAAAACGCATATTTAAATTAAAAATTATGTCAAATTATTGATATATTTATTAAAATACCTAAAATTTGATGTGCAATTAGAGACATATTTAAAAATATTATACACTTTTTTAATCCTTTTTTGTACAATTTTTCGTTATTAATCGTATAACCAAAGTTTACAGAATTAAAATATAAGTTAAATCACCTAATATCAGAAATTAGAGTATATCGAATCATTGCGTTTAAACGATTTTCTATGGTACTTAAATCAAAAGATCAAACTGGCCATAATAGAGACATTTTGCACCCCTTATTTTGCAATTCCGTTATGGTTAACGTTATTCTGAGATTGCGCAGTAACGCAAACATGATCCGTTATCGTTAATAACCATACCTTTAATTACGGATGAATACCGAAGAGCCTTATCGTTATCGTTATCGTTATTGTTAAACTGCATGGTTGCCGGATTGTAGGAATTTTAATATCAATTATTTAAAAGGTTAAAATTTTCATGCCGTATTAATTAAAATATCATTTATACCTAGGCTCTAATTAGCGAAAAATCTATAGCAGTAATAAAAATCAAATAGTGTTAAGAAATTAAAACGGACTTGCACTTTTACGGATATTCTAAATCAGTAATTCATTTAGATGTTACAATCTGGCTACACTTGCTTTTTATTCTACTACCAAATCTAACCTTACTTTTTGTGTTTTGCTTATACTGTATTGTTTGCATCTACTTTAAAAAACGAAATCAACAGAAGTGTTTGCATATATTTAAATATCAATTTATATCTTATGAAGAATAAAAGTAAATACCGATTTTTCGTTAACTTTAAAATGGGTGAACCACAGGCAAAAATAAAGTTATGTGTCGAAAGCGCAGACGCAAGATATATTCCTTAAAAGAGGCTGCAAAATCTCTGTCTAAAATTGCTGCTGTAATCGTTATGTTTAATAACGATAACCATAAGAGGCCAAAAAACGTCTGTTATTTTAAGAGGTGCAAAATGTTTCTAATAATAGATAATTTGAGGTAAAGTTAAATAAGTGTAGTGGTACTGTCACGACATGATCCCTGGCGTTAGGATGTTTAAACGTCTTAGGGTAACGCTAATATTTTACAATTTCATCAAAGGTAGCGATCATCTATCATAAAAACTATATCAAAAAATAAAACGTAACCTATTACGCCTTGTAAGCAACAACAAACCCGATTATTCTGTACACATAGACAGACTGTTGCCCCACCTTAGTGACGCGACTTGTATGTTAAGTTTGTAAACTTTGGTATTACCTACATGCATTTATGTTTGACACAACTTGTGTATTGACAAATGTATGTGTTATATTTAATAACTATATTTTGGTAATAGTTCGATATAGCGGTTTTCGCTATTATAAAGAGATTTTCGAAAATTCTTTTTGAGGGCGTTTCTATAGGTCGATTATGACACAAATCTGTGTGCGCGTTTTCCAAAATCCATTTCTATAATTTATTATTAATAAAAACATATTTACGGGACGGTGGAGTGAACAGAGGTGCTGGGTGGGGACAAAACAGTATAAATCCAACGTCAAACGCGAGAAAACATTAATACACTGCACTCGGGGCCCATGAAAAATGTAAATTAATTTTTGTAAAGTATTAAATTTTTCGAAAAACTTTCCCACACATATGAGATATCTCGTCCGCCAGTAATTAAAGAAGGAAAATAGGCTCACTCATTTTGGTCAGCTGATAACATGAAGTTCGTCATTATGAAAATGACGGTGTTGATAGAAGCAGCGTTGCCAAACTTCTTATGAAGAATTAACACCAAGCCTATTTCAGGGATTATCCACCATTTCTATGAAAAATAATGGTATTTTTTGTAGAAATGCCTCCTTCTTTATGTTTAGGTATTTTCCTTTTTCTCTACAAATTATATTAGGAAGAAGGAATAACTTAATTTTTCATATGAATGTTGTCCTGTATCTTTTCTTTTATTGCTTGCGCTATTGACACTTTCTCACTTTATTTGGCAACATCGCAAGACATTTACAATTCTATTGCAAACTCAGCAGTGACAGCCATGGTGGGATTGTTGTACTATTATTTATTTTTAATTTTTTTAAACAAATTTTTGGACATTTTTGTAAACAGAAAGTGCGGTGTGTACTGTGAAATACTGTTTTTGGGCGTTTAATGTAGGATTTCTACTGTTTCGTCTCCACCCAGCACCCCTGTTCACTCCACCGTCCTGTAAATATGTTTTTATTATTAATAAATTATAGAAATGAATTTTGGAAAACGCGCACACAGTTTTGACTCATAATCGACCTATAGAAACGCCCTGACAAAGAATTTTTCGAAAATCTCTTATAATTGCGAAAACCGCTATATCAAACTATTACCACTATTTTATAAATATATCAATTAATAAAACCAAAGGCAATTGTATTTTCACTATAGACACCCAGAACAATGCTAAATTTTTGGTCATCAGCTTGGACGCTCGCTTCGTGGAATTTATGAAGTGGGTATCCGTATCCATCGAGTACACACGTAAACAGTTCGTATAATTTGCCGCTTCATAAATTCAGCCAAGCCAGGGTCCAAACTGATGACCAAAAATTTAGCATTGTTCTATGAGTCTATACATAGTGAAACTACAATTGTCTTTGATAAAACCAAATTTACAATATAATTTAAATTATTCAACCAAAATGACGCCAAAAACAACAATTAATTTAGTTTCAAAGCTTTAAATTCTAAACCCCAGAATATACGTATTTGTTATCCTTTAGTTAAGTTTGTACGTTACCAATTGTATTATATTAAAATAATTATAAATAAAATATTGTAATAATATTTAAAGTAAAATATAAAGTATTTATCTATAGATAGTATTTTATGGAAGTGAACAGGAATAAGTTGGGTGAAGCACATAAAATCTTATGACTGTTTACCTCCACGGTACCGAGACGTGTGGTACTCCCAAAAATATGCATAAAACCTTTATTGCTAAAAAAAAATATGTAGTTTAAAAAAAGCTTTAAAATTTGGTAATTGTCTAGAAACTGTCCGAAACTCCGATTTTGACCAAATTTGGTAAACGGGGGTTTTTAGGGCGCTGATCACAAATCTAAAATAATTTTTAGTCGAAATCGTTTCGTTTCCGAGATATCCATGATCAAAGTTGGTATTTGAACTAACCTCATTTTCACTATATCCCCCTTCTTTTTGCATACAATTCTTGATTGTGAGGTAAAGTAGTACACAATATTTGATTTTCACCTTTTAAAACCTAATTTTTCTACGTATTTTACAACTTTTTGGATTAAATTGCGTAGCTTCACTTTCAATCGTTTTCAATTATGGTGTATGCGCTGAAGCAGTGTATGCATGGCAAAGTCGATTGATGAGATAAGGTCACGACATTCGCCATATTGGCTAGCGCGGCTGTGACGTCAAGTCGGGCCATTTTCGGCCATGTTTGATTTTAGGCAGATCAGTGGCGTAGAATTAAGGAGAAAACAAAAAGAACTGTATGTTGTAAACAAAATTTATTGGATTATTTTAATAGGCATAACTTAAAACAAAAACATAAATGTGGTTTAAATGTTGAAAATTAAAAATTATGAAAGCGACGACAGGACGATGAGGTACCTGGCAGAGCAAAACATTTTCCATGGTTCCGTAAGTCAAAAACCTTTTTAAAAACTTTGTATACAGGGTGTCTGCTAATGAATGGTACACAGAAAAACCACAGATTCCTTATGCCAAAATATTAAGATTTAACCAAACATACCTAATATCCAAAAGTTTATAATAAGGAAGATACGGGGGTGTCATAGTAAAAAGAAAACGTAAATTTATTTCAATAATTGTTCCCCCTCTTTTTAAATATCTTAATAAAACGGTATCTAGGGGTTTTTAAACATTAGTTTTTCAGATCGAATATTAATTTTTGTGTGTAGACTAGAGGGCGATGGGTACACTATTTAAAATTCTCTAAAACTACCCAATTTCTTATTACTACTCTGTATGTATGTAAATTAGTAAGCTTCTCCATGCTTTCGGCACAAAAAAAGATATAAATAGCTGATATCTAAAAACTCATGAATAACGAGTTTTATTAAAATGTTTTAAACATATCAGAAATTATCGAAATGCATAAATAAAAATTATTTATATCCCTTTAACACCCCGTATCTTCCTTATCATTAACTTTTGGATATAGGTATGTTTGTTTAAATTCTAAATGGGTATTTTCTCATAAGAAATCTGTGGTTTTTCTGTGTAACATTAATTAGCGGACACTCATCTGTATCATATATGATTATAAAAATACGAATGACTGAAAACTATTCGACTAAACACTATCAAAATCTCTAAAATAAAACGAGTCCGAACCAATAATATGTGAAGTCTCTAAACTATTCAAAAACATTAACAACTGGAAATCCTTGCAAAATATACAACCAAAATGAAAATGGCAAATTTCCACAGTTTTTACCAAACAAAGCTTCGACAAAACACGACTCTGACATCAGCTGATAATGCTACCAACTTTAAACAGAACTGCCAAAAATCGTAATTCTCACACCTCACGTCCCTGACAAAAGCTATCTCCGGTCTTGCTTATAACTAAACCTAGCTAAACCCCTTCTCATAAAGAAACTCTGTATGCATGGCTTGCTGCGATTTTAAAGAAACCCTTCCCAATTTATTTGACAAAAGATGTGAAAGACATAGAAAAACGGGGTTATAAAAGGTGAAAATCAAATATTGTGGGCCACTTTAGCTTTAAATCAAGAATTGTGTGCAAAAAGAAGGGGGAATATTGTGAAAATAGGGTCAGTTTAAATGCCGACTTTAATGATGGATATCTCAAAAACTAAACGTTTCCGACTAAAAATTCTTTCAGATTCGTGATCAGCGTCCCAAAAAACTCCCGCATACCAAATTTGGTAAAAATCGGAGTTGCGGATAGTTTCTAGACAATTACCTAAAATTTTATTTTAAAATTACATATCCCAGGACGAAGTGCGAAGATCGAATCGTCAAAAGGTATACTTTGGGAAATTTCGCAAATTTGAAAACATTGTAAGAGTTTTAAACCTAATAAAAATGATTTTTATTTTATCGAATAATGCATATTTTTCGGTGGTACCGTACGAAAAACCTTTTCGCACTTGTAAGTTAAGACGTAAAAAAAATTGTGAAGAGAAATTTATTTATTAAAAATTAACCTACCGAATGTGAAGGACGTTTTAAATAAGTGTTTTTCTAGAAGTTTATTAAAAGTTAGATAAATTTTACTCTAGAAATAAGCCTATTATCATTACACCATATCTTCAAAAGTGGTCAGGGTTTATTGTTAAGGATTATAGGAAAAGAAGGTCTTAATATTCGGAAGAAATTAATACAAAAACATATTTAGTATGCCAATTTAAAAGGGATTTGATTGCTTATGTTTCACATCGCACCAAATAATACGAAACATTTGAAAATATTTTAGAATTAGTGAAGTATATGAAAAATTCAATATTTGTAATGACAGTCTTGGAAAAGAAAGGTTTTTTTTTAATTTAAAGCCTTATAATAACAATAAAGGTAATTTGGGACTCTAGATGTAAAAAGGATACCTCTTTTTGAAAATTTTGCATCAGTGGGGGCTCGCGGGTCTAAAAACAGGTGTAGTGCAGGAAGGGAAAAAAGCGCATTCACCATTTTAGCCAAATTGAAAATACTCAACTATCAAAAGTCTAAGTAAAAAGTCTTAATATCTAAACTTACCTAAATTTTATACACCAAATCAATCCTTCTATCTTTTAATGCAGCAAATTTATCAATTATATTATCTTCATAAAATGGTTGAGTTTTTATCAGTTCCTGTAGAAGCTTCTTTGAATTGAAATATTGGCTAAAGATAAAAGTCTATCTTGGAATATAGTGTTTCTTAAGAAAGTTTTTAAACGCTTAAGACAAAAAAACTCCGTTCCACTGACACGCTTGTCGACGATATTGTTAAAATTAGCGAAAAAAGTTTATACCGCCTCGGTAAAAATGTCTTTATTTGCGCCAACTTGTTTCACTAACTGCTGCAATGAAATATTTCTATAACTTTCATCAGCAAATATTAGGTCAAGTTTATTTTTGAGCCGCTAATTTTTTGGAAATGATTCGGCATATATCTCCAATAAATTTTTAAAAGAATTAGTGGGAAAAATTTGGTTATACTGGCCAAACTTTGCAGTATCAGCAAGACATAGAAATTGTAGTTTGTAACAATCTTCGAATCTTACTTCCATTTCCATTAAAATATGATCTAATATTTCATAGAGAAGTGCTTTGTACTGTCCTTTAATTTCTTCCTGTGAAAAATCACTGTCACTAATAATACTCAAACGGAAACAATCGAAATAATACGTGAAAGCCAACGAAACGACCAAAACCTATACTATCTTTTTTAATGCTAGCGATTTACCAAGCAATACACCTGATACTTCCACCCGCGATTCTGGCCACCGGCAAGTATAGCGTTGTCATGTCAATGAAGCGTCAAAGCGTAAACAAAACCCCGCATGAGGTGTATACTTCGGTCCGTTTTATTATTGCA
Source organism: Listronotus bonariensis (assembly GCA_014170235.1). Lineage (NCBI taxonomy): Eukaryota > Metazoa > Arthropoda > Insecta > Coleoptera > Curculionidae > Listronotus > Listronotus bonariensis. Next base: position 68,177 of record JACEGR010004384.1, read on the forward strand.
ATACACTTGTCGCGTTGTCGAAAGAGGAGGAAACCGACTCGCGCCAGCGGTTAATTTATATGCTAGATTTTTCATGGCGAATTTTACAAATAAGAAATAGAAATAAGAAAAATAAATTGAATAATAGTTATATGTTTTTTTTTGTTTTATTATTTATTTTTGGTGAAGTGGCACTTCACTTACTACACCTGAATAGCCGCCACTGTGAATCATATAGGTTTTTGCTTAAGCAAACAATTTAAAAACAAACATCAAAATATTGAACTTTGAGGGGTTATAACTCGAAAACCAATGACATTTTGAAAAAATATATGGAGTTGTAACATTATTTTATCATGTAGAATCACTGCGCCTTAAGTTTCGTGATCAGTACATAAATTACCCTGTATTTATTTTATTTTTAGTGACAAATTTATCAAATCCAAAAAAATTTGGAAAATACAGTCAGTAGTATCAGTTTTCTGATTTGATACTTTCCTATAATACTTGGAATTCCTGATCACTAATTTTAATTTATTTTTTTAAAGCTTTCATGTAGATTTACCAAAATGGTAATTTTTTTCTAATATACCCACTAACAGTTTCATCCATGACATATTAGATAGAATTAATACCAAAACAATTTCATACTTATTGTTATAATTAAAAACCTAAGGTGCATGTATTATACCATCCAATAATTAATTAATTATAAAAAAAAACAAAAATATCTATTTTTTACTAATTCGAATAACCTGCAAAGAAAAAGAAAATTACATGGTGTGTCAAAGAACAAGCCATTTTACAGAAATATTACAATGTACCCTGTAAGGCATAAATTGAATATGACCACTTGATAACCTTGTATACAAGTCGTGCCATTTTCATGTTTTTTTTTGCCAATGCGTGGAAAGGAGACGGTCTAAAGCAAGACAACCTTTGTTTTTATACCGGGTGTTGCTTCGTCGAGCGGGACATAGGGAATCCCATATAAATTTTAAAGTGGTCCAATATTGGCTCCTCTAATTATTTTAGAAGAAAATATAATTAGGATTTTTTAAAGAGCACGAAAAGTTGTACCCAGTGTACAAATTTCAGCTCTTTTCAGTCCGCGAGCTAAGAGATAAATGCTAAAATAAGTTACGAATCTCCTATCTTCTTACCCGCCTTGTATTATTGGAAGTTTATAATAAAATTCTAGAAAAATTATTTAACCTCTTACTCTCAAGTTGTCAGATTAATGTCACATCAATCTTAAATAATGAACTACTTAAATCAAGAAAAAATAACTATTATAAAATGGTTTTACCAGGGAAATAGTTATCGAAGAGTAGCGGACATGTTTGCAGCCTATTTTCCCAATAGGCCAATACCAAGTAAATCGACAATAGAACGGACGATAAAAATTTGAAACTACAGGCACAGTAACTCATTGCAAATGTGAAGAAAATCGACGTGATCTTTCGCCAAACGATTTTTTTCTATGGGGACATTTAAAAACTAAGCTACCAATAAATAATATGAAAATTTACTCCTAAGGAATGCTATTTCCGCTGAATGTGCCAGAATATCGATGTACCAACAAGCCAACGTAAGAAATGAGTTTTATAATCGTTTGGGTTATTGTCTGGCAGTTAATGGAGGAATATTTGAGCATTTGATTAAATCCTGATATTTTCGTCATAAATTTATTGTCTTGCGTAACTGTGAGTGCATGTGTTGGAATTAGCTGTAAACTAAAATGAAATGCGAGGATTCTTTTTGAATTTCCCGTATAAAATTGTTCAGTTTTGGCAATGACACTATAAATTAATAATCTAAATTTTCACTAATAAATCGATATGGTGTTTTTATTGTTGATTTCTAGAGTACAGGGTGCATAATGAGATACTACGTTGCAGAAGTATTAAGCAGTTTACTCTTTACTGGTTGGTTGAAAAATGCTCAAATTTTCATTTTGGGTGGAACTTACTGTGCTCTTCAATAAGTCCTTATAGCATTTTTTCTAAAATAATTAGGGGAGCCAATATTTGACTATTTCAAAATTTACATGGGATTCACTATGTCCCGCTCGATGGAGCAACACCCGGTATAGTGCATTCCAATGAACGAGCCACCACCTATAATTGCGTTATTTGTACACTAATAAAAAAAAATCCGGAAACACGTCAATTTTTATTTTTAGGGGAACATATTTTTCTGACAAATTTCATTTGTGCAGGGTTATCTTTCTCTCCCCACCAACACGTCAAAAAGTTTAAATGGGAAAGGAGATCTCAAATGCTCTCTTCAACAGACTTTAGTTTTTCAAAATCGCTTCAGTAGTTTTCGAAAAAACTTACCCTTAATGCTTGTTGTCTTTAGCCCCTGTAACTTTTTTATTTTTATAATATTAAAATAAAATTTGGTAAGTAGTTATATCACCTAAATGTGCAATATTTCAGGAATTTAGTTGTTTTCTCTTACTTGCTGAAAGAGGAGAACATGCTAAAATTAAATTTTGTTATTTTCTACATTTAAGCAGTCAGCAGGTTTTAAATGTATTTGTTATTTGTCTAATGGCTACCTACTACTGTTCAAAACATTAAAAGTCAATTGAACAAATCGAGCTGGCACGACATGTATATTGCTTGATTACAAGAAAAATTAAAAGATGAAATTAGCATTTCACCACAGCTTCTTGGTTGTAAAAAGTGTTCTACAACATTAAATTTGACACACCTTGTACATTTTCTTAAACTTAATGCTAAGTTACCCTTTAAACATATACCTAAAGTCTATAGAAATAAAGAAAGGCCACACATAAGAGGGGTTTTAATTTTTTAAATATTTATTATTAAAAAATCAAATTCGTAAAACTTTTTTGTCGGGCTAAAAATATTTTTTTTTACATTTGAATTTTTTGATTGAGACCATTAACTTTGAGGATAAAGCATTTTTAAAATTTAAGTTTCTTCTAAAAAGATATTTAAATATTTAGATATTTTTGAAAAATAAAAGCCTGTTGCAACTGTGGTTCGCCATTTCTACTTATTGTAATATATTATGTACTTCACAATAAGTCTATGCTGTATACTTCAGTACAAACTAAAGTTTCTTGTTTTTATGTACCTAAAGTATTGTTACTATTTAATAATTTATAAAAATAAAGCCGTTAAAAGAATATAAACTTTCTTTTATTTAAACAAAATAATGTCCTGAAGAAAAACTCTTGCTAATCAATGTAAATGTCTGTCCCGGCAGCTAAGCGGAGTGTTGATTAAAAACTTTGTAAGAAGTCCCACATAGGAACAACGATATAAGGTTTGTATTTTTTTTTTTTACGATAATTTTGAAGACATCTTAGGTATGTTAGGGTGCGTTCCACTAAGCGCTCACAACTGCTCAAAATGTCTCCTTTTGCCTTACGGTTAAAGATGAATTTTAAGTGTTGTAAGCGCTTAGTGCTTAGTGCTTAGCACCCCTTAATGAGAATATCGTGGTTTTATCCGAGAAAAATTGCTTTTCTTGGGTTTTTATAATTCACACGGAAGCATACTTGACTGCAGTCGCGAAGGGGGCTACCGTACTTTTTAGAATGTTGCGACCTCTATGAAGGAGTAGTATAAATATTTTGTCTACAAATATGCGCCATCTATCCAGTTATAAACAAACTATTACCGATATGTAATTTTCTGTTTTATCAATCAACAATCTCCTGGCATCTGAGAGGCAATTTGAAATTTGGAATCAGAGACAAAAATTTGAATCACAAATACCACAATGTGACACACAATTTTTAATATGTAATTAGATTTATTTTAGTGTTTTTCTAATCCAAAGCTTTCACAAAAACGTAAGTTTTCCTAATTTAAGTTTGTTTAACTGTGATAGTCAACCTGTATATTTATTAGCATTGTTTGATATCTATGTATGCCCAGGGTCTCTTCTAGGTCTCCTTAATTTATGCCAATGTAAACGATTTTGGTAATTTTCTAGAAACCCAAGCGGGCAACTCCGATTTTGGCAAAGGTCTTGGTGCATACAGGGGTTTGCTGAGACGCTGATCACGAATCTGAAAGATTTTTTGGCGAAACGTTTCGTTCTCGAGATATTCATCATCAAGTTAAAATTTGAACTAAGCTTATTTTCGTATATTCCCCTTCTGTTTGCACACAATTCTTGATTTAAAGCTAAAGTGTCACACAATATATTGATTTTCACCTTTTAAAACCCGTTTTCTACGTTTTCTCATTATTTTGCATTAAATTGCGTGGCTTTTCTTTGATAATGCGGCAACCATACATACACAGAGGGCTTCATGGCACACTGGGATTGAAATGATTCAAAGTATAGCTATGCAATTTAATGCAAAAATAATGTTAAATACGTAAAAAACGGGGTTTTAAAAGGTGAAAATTAAATATTATGTGCCACTTTGGCTTTAAATCAAGAATTGTGTGCAAAAAGAAGGGGGAATATTGTAAAAATAGATTAGTTTAAAATTCAAGTCTGATGATAAATATCTCAAGAACAAAACATTTGCGCCAAAAATTTTTTTCAGATTCGTGATCAGCGCCTCAAAACCCTTGTATACCAAATTTCGTCAAAGTTGCCGCAGGTTTCTGGGCAATACTAACATTTTACTTTACGTAGAATAAACAGATTTTTTCTAGTCGTATTTTACACAAGTTTCATGTTCAGGTAGTGGAATAAGGCGCTCTACACTCTCAACCCTCAACGCAAATATGCTTTTATAGTTTCATCTTCGAAATTTTCTTACGAGATTTTTTTTTAGATATTGCTACGAAGGACACATGATATCCTTAAATGAAAGCATATTTTACAGTATTTACGTAGCAGCAACTTAAAGGACATCAGTGGACCACACCTTCCATTCTGCATACCAAGAATTTTATTTAATGGAGCAAAGATATATGTATAACTCCTGAAAGATTAGTAATATCTTGGATTAATAGGCTTTCCAAGGCAACATTTGTCAAGAATAAGGTACCTAATAATAACAGCTAAAAATAACACCATTAGTTTAAAAAAATTAGGCAATTATGGATTTTCTCTATTGTTAATATTATTGGAGGAGCCTATTTCCAAATGATAGATATCTCCATGAATTGACCATTTTTTTGGGAGGCTCAAACCCCAGGTTACAATGTACATGACTAAGGGTTCTAGGTACACCGTACGATTATCGACTGGAATATATTGCGGCTGCGCATTAGTCGTATTTTAGTAATTTCATGTTGTACTTAACCATTTTTCAATACTCATTTCACATTTCACGGATTATTTTTATTATTACTTGCACTTCATATTAATTATATTAACATTATAAGTTACCTAAGTAGGTTTTGTTTTTAGTTTTATATTTTATTTTTTTATAAAAAAGCAAGAGGTTTATTTAATGACATATTTTATTACATAATTTCAATACCTTCTAGGAAGGTAATAATTACGGTAACCTCTCTATAAAAAAATTAATATTAAATAAAATATGTTTATTCGCACACAGAAAAGGAATACTAATTCATCATCCACTTTTTTGTTCATATCTTTCACGTTTGTTTTTTTGTCCTTCATTCATACTGTATGTAAGTTAGGTTCGTATATTAATATAATAATATTATTTATTTATTTATTATTATACGGGATTCCCCATTTTTACAATGACTATTACAATTATTGAAAAAAATAACTACAAAATTAAATTAAGCTACAATTAGATAACTAACTATATACTTATATTACTTGATGCTTGGTGCATAACTAAATTAATTTGTTTTATTTCTATTAAACCTTCACCATATCGTCAAGAAATTTGTATATACGTTTTCACGACTTGGCAAGAAAACATGTTTCACGTCACGCGGGACGAATGCGCAGCCGCAATATATTCCAGTCGATAATCGTACGGTGTACCTGCTTCGAGCAACGGTTTTAGGATATTTTGGATTAAACGTTTTATTTCCTACAAAAATGTTCCATTGCATTCTTTCACGCTTTGTCTAAGCCACCTGGCAGTCTCGAAAAGGTCTGTACAAAACTTATTCTTTGGACCAAGACGAGATCTAGCCTAAAATTGATCGTTTGCAAGATACAGGGATTTAAAGTTTCCATTTTTTACATTGACTTTTAGAGACACCCTGTATACCTATCTATCTACCTGTCGATCCTATTTATCCACCCTTATTGAAATACCCTGTATAGTCACTGTTCATGGTCTTTTATATTCTAAATAATTAATAAAAGAATTTAATTATTAATCTTAATCTTTTTAAAATTCCGGTAATTTGCTAAAATAAATTCTAACTTGTACACTAACTTGTTTTTCCCCTTTTAGCCATGCACTCCTAATTACAACTTGGTCCCATATGGTTGTTTACTGAGAATTAATCCATAACTAAATATTTTGATCAGCGCCACTGGCGTTTTATTCAGAACAGTTGCCGAAGTCGGTAAGTAACAATGATTTTTGCAAATAATATTAAAATAAGATAAAATTGTTAAAAAGTTGTTAACTAACTGGCTACTGAACATGTCATTTTGCATTGCACAGTAGTTTTACTTAGTCACCTTAGATGTTACATCAATGTCTACTTCACTAAAGTTCACCTTATAAGCTTTCTTCATTGAACCTGGACCGGCACTTGGTTAAAAACAAATGTATTTTTATACTTAAAAAATTCTGATAACATAAATACAATTTCATGTTATCTTATATGTTTTATTACCTTTCAATAGTCTATAAAAACAACCTTACCTACTCAATTTTACACAAAACCATATTCGACTCACAAAATTAAGGGGCTACCGTACTATTTACAAACTCACAGGAAAACATATTCGACTGCATTTACGAATGGTGTACCGTAGTTGTAATGTGGCGTCCTCTGTGAGAGAGTGGCGTAAATATTTACTAACATGCAACTTTGCGACATCTGTGTCTTTGTTAACAAACTATGAACAAAATATAGTTTTCTTTAACGTGTTGGAAAGAAGTTTAAATTATTGCAATAAGATGGCAATACGTGTATTAATAATCTAGCGCATTCGCCATATATTTGACTTTTTTAAATAAATGCAAAAAAACAAGTTTGCAATCCAATAACCAGTTTTATTTTTAGATATTGATGAATAGCCTTTCTCTAACATGTTGTGGACCGCAAGTCGAAGAGCTACATATTGCAAAGGGACTTATATTCGGTAATATACCTTTTCCTTTAAATAATTTATTATTATAGATTAGATAGTTAAAAGAAACAAATAATAAAAATACAATTTATCTGCATAAGATTAGAAATAAATTAGGTTTCAAGACCCACTTAAGAATGAGTTAAAATTAAGAAAGAAAGAAATTAATGTTTTTATTGGTACATTATTTTCATGTTCCATATATTGTTTTCTCCACTTTAAAAATGGCATCTAATTAAATTTTTGTTAATACCAAAAAAAAAAAACAAAAAAATTTCATTTGTTGTGTAATGACATCGAAATTGCGAAACACATCAAAAAATCCTTTTTTCTCTTATCATTATAGATGATTTACAGTAGATCTTCTTTCCTTCATATCACACAACTGGAACAAGTCTCTTGAGTTTCTAGGTGAATCCCAGATCGTAGCTCTTGATACCTATATCCAAAGCTTTTGACCAGGTCAGGTATAATGTGCTTTTCATTAAACGTTCTCCCTATGGTCAACTATTTATTTCTTAACGCGTTGTTTAAATAGTGTACAAGCAACAAAAAAAAATAATTTAAGAGCGAGACAGAACCATAGATACCCTACATTTAGATCCGCAGTGGCAAGAAGCATGCCTTTTCATATTAGCGAAAGACGGAAATACGGGCGACGGACCAACGCTATCGAAGCTGTAAGCGCCTTTACACACTGAAGCCGGTTTTGACGGACAGAGAGATAGAAAATTATAGGAAGCCTTTGAGTTTGCCGACTTTCACCGTTCTCTGCGTATGAAAGGTTTCATTTGACTCCGTACACTTCCATAGCGTGGTTCCGTCGCCCGTATTTCCGTCTTCCGCTAATATGAAAAGTCAGATAAGGAGTCAAATGAAACCTTTCATACGCAGAGAACGGGGAAAGTCGGCAAACTCAAAGGCTTCGTATAATTTTTTATCTCTCTGTCCTTCAAAACCGTGTAAAGGCGCTATTTCGGCTTTTTACGACCTCGCGCAGTAAACAAATGGACGAGTGGACGAACATGCGCATCTAAAAGCCATGGCAAAACATACAAACACCGGCACCCCGTACCCTCCGTCCGCGGTCTGACCGTGACGCTCATTAGTTACCGTACTTCGAACAGAAAACCAGGACGCCGTCGACAAATTCTTTCCGATAATGCGGATAGTCTGTTTGGCGCCAGGCGCGTTCACTCGATTTGCTTGTGCACAAACTCGTTTTTTAGTCCAAGAAATGTAACTTTTGTTTTGCAGGTAATAACATTGGCAATCCATCGAGATCCGTGGACAGAACACAAATTAGCTGATGACGTTGGTGGCTTTTCTTAGTTGAATCGTAGTCTATTCTTAACTGGCATAAATACATTATTTCTATAGCTACAGCAGATTCAAAAAGCTCGAACATCTCTTTCAAGCCAAAAATAATTTTTCCACTTCCAGTTTATCCACTTTGTATGTATTTTTTTTTCTGTAATTTTGTTCTTATATCTGGGGAATGAAGTCCTCCACTATCCTGAGCTTTTTTTATTTCATTCAAAGAAGAGTCGTTCGTTCGCCTTATAAATGATCCTTTGGATAATTCCTCCACTTGCAGCTTCAAAAGAGAAACTCGTGATGCCGCACATGCATCCCTATACGGGTTAACTAGGCAAGTTTCTGAACTTCCCACTTTGTTCGTTCTTTATTTATACCTAGAGTTTCTAGAAAATGTAGAATTGACTACCTCGCAAAGTTCTTTTGCACAAAAATAGTTCCATTATTAATAATTGAGTAGTGTACTGCTAATACCGAAAAAAAACTGTATTATTATTTTACATTTAACACATTACACATATAATACATTTAAGTTGATATGAATAATAAATAAACATAAATTTCTTTCTTTTTCTTCTTTCTTTTTCTCTTTTTAAGTAGGTCTTGAAACCTAATTTATTTCTAATCTTATGCAGATAAATTGTATTTTTAACTCACTTTTAATATTTGTTTCTTTTAATTATCTAATCTATAATAACAAATTATGTAAAGGAAAAGGTATATTACCAAATATAAGTCCCTTTGCAATATGTAGCTTTTTGACTTGCGGTCCACAACATGTTAGAGAAAGGCTAACAGATTATTAGATTGCAAACTTGTTTTTTTGCTGTCATTTATTTAAAAAAAAGGAAAAAATCAATTATATGGCGAATGCGCTAGATTATTAACACACGTATTGCCATCTCCTTGCAATAATTCAAACTTCTTTCCAACACGTTAAAGAAAACTATAATTTGTTTGTAGTTTGTCAACAAAGACAAAGATGTCGCAAAGTGCATATTAGTAAATATTTACGCCGCTCTCTCACAGAGGACGCCACATTAAAACTACGGTACCCCACTCGCAAATGCAGTCGAATATGTTTTCCTGTGAGTTTGTAAATAGTACGGTAGCCCCTTAATTTTGTGAGTCAAATATGGTTTTGTGTAAAATTGAGTAAGTATGGTTGTTTTCATAGACTATAGAAGGTAATAAAAATAAAAGATAACATGAATTTGTATTTATGTTATCAGAATTTTTTAAGTATAAAAATACATTTTTTTAAACAAGTGCTGGTCCACGTTGAATGAAGAAAGCTTATAAGGTGAATTTTAGTGAAGTAGACATTGATGTAACATCTAAGGTGACTAAGTAAAACTACTGTGCAATGCAAAATGACATGTTCAGTAGCCAGTTGGTTAACAACTTTTTAACAGTTTTATCTCATTTTAATATTATTTGCAAAAATCATTGTTACTTACCGACTTCGGCAACTGTTCTGAATAAAACGCCAGTGGCGCTGATCAAAATATTTAGTTATGGATTAATTCTCAGTAAATTTTTTGTATTTTTGTCCACATATCGACATACTGGGTGGTGTGTCACCTTGTTAACTGGAATTATTTATTTAATCTGTACCTGTTGGTATTCTACACACGTTAGACTGTCTCATTTTATCGCATTGACTTAGCTTATGCTGTATAGTTTACATCACTAGTTATCCCAGTAAACCGGCATAGACGCCTATAACCTAAAATTTATAGTGAAAACCATCAATGTCTTTGTATTAAAATTAAATGAGTTGTAGATATTATTATTAATTTTTTTTTCCAGAGGCAAAAATCTAACGAAAGGGTCATTCTAGAGAAGTTAGAGACGAGAGACCTACCGAAGAAACTAGGAAGTGATTTCTAAAAATAAAACAAATTCTTTGATTCTTATGCTGTAATGTTGCTTAAGTTTGGGTTATAAAGAATATGAAAACCACACGGGAAAAACGATAAGTCCATTTTATTATAAAATATATTTTTGCAGTATATTTTACCTCGTGAGTTGATGCATATGTTAGTACTGAAAGAAATGGAAATATTAATAAGGATCATGTCTAAAAATCCTTTAAAAATATCGAAAACTATGCAAAACAATTTACATCAAATGTTAAAAAGCCCTCTCCTGAACTTTTCTTATTTTTGGACATTCATCGTTTTTTCCGTGTGGTCTTATATAGTTTATATCTATTTACTTTTAAGATAATGTTGGTATTAAAGGTTAAATAAAAACTTTAAAAATATTTCTTGTAGTTTTATTTACTTATAAAAAAAAATTTTTGGCTTAAAAAACGTTATAGTTACAGGAAGACCCTTAAAAAATACTTTAATAATTTCTTGACAAAATGGCGAAGGTATTTTCATAATACAAATTTTCAGGACAGACCATTGAGTTTTAATTGAATAAATAGTTGACAGGCAGTTTTTACTGAGATTTTACTCCTGTTTTGTTCTTGACAAAATGGTGAAGGTATTTTTTAAACAAAATTTAAAATTTTTTAGAATATGCGATTATGTGTTCAATTTTAGTTCAAATATAGTTTTGTATCAGGATCACAGAAATTTAAGAAGGTAAAGTTTTACTTCTGATAAGATTCTTGACAAAATGGTGAATGTATTTTATAAATTAAAATAATTTAAAAATTAGCAGGTACGATTAAGTATTCAATTTTAATTACATATAGTTTTGTATCAGGATCGCAGAAACGCAAAGAGGTAAAGTTTTACTCCTGCTACGATTCTTGACAAAATGGTAAAGGTAATTTTAAATGAAATTAAAAAATAGCATATACGATTAAATAAAATTGTAGTTCATATATAGTTTTGTATCAGGATCACAGAAATTCGAGGAGGTAAAGTTTTACTCCTGATACTATTCTTGACAAAATGGTGAAAGTATTTTTTCTTAAAAATATTTAAAAAATTAGCAGATACGATTAGATATTCAATTTTAGTTAACATATAGTTTTGCATCAGGAACGCAGAAACGCAAAGAGGTACAGTTTTACTTCTGATACTATTCTTGACAAAATGGTGAAGGCAATTTTAAATAATAAAAAAATTGCATATACGATTGAATTAAAAATTTTAGTTCAAATATAGGATCACAGAAATGAAAGAGATAAACGACTCGTGGTACCATTCTTGACAAAATGGTGAATGAATTTTTTTAATTGTGTGTTGTAATTGTTAAAATGTATGTAGTTTTGTGTCGAGATCACAAAAATGCGGGAGACAAAGTAAAACAAATATTGTAAATTATTGAAAGTATTTATTGGTAATCGATAATAAATATACAAAACACTGACAATAAACAACAATTAGAGTATAATATTACAAATTTACATCCTAATGTGTTTAGTAGTAAAAAACAATATACAGGGTAATCTCTAAGAATGTTTCCACGGGCCACTTTTTGAAGTTAACAGAGACCACAAAAAGTGATGTATGGTTGTACCGTCGCCAGCTTGAAGTTCCGTTTTGAATAATGCTGAAATTAATTTGTGGTCGGTGTGGCTATTGTCGAACCACTTTTTGTGGTCTCTATTAACTTTAAGAAGAGGCCCGTGGAAACACAGCCTTACAGAGACTAAAGCTGAATTTATAAATTAACGTTTCTGTTAACGATCACCGTTTAACGTTCGGACAAATGCAAAGTTGTTGTGTCTAACTGAAAACGTCAAATGGCAAACGGAAACCGAAACGTCAATCTATAAATCCAGCTTTATTGTCAAACTCTCAAATTCACACACATTTTTTAAATAAAATACCATGTCAAGTTAAAACAATTCCTTCTTTAGCGTCGTCTTCTTCCACGAAGGCAGCACCAGGGAAGACATCTTTGGACATCTTCAACAGGTCCTCAAAATCGCTGTCTGACAAGTATATTTCCAGCTGGGTGAAGTCCACTTCCTCCGGAAAAGGTTTCTAGAGGATTTCGGCGAGGCGGTACCTTATTCTCGAGAGAAGAGCTAGTTCTTGTTGAAGAGGAATTTTATAGTCGTATCTTGCCCTCCTGAAAATTAAAAAAATTAAAAAGTATTTAAATTTTGAGAAAATTCTATAGTCTATAAAGAAAGAAATTCATTTCTTAGAAGCTCGTACATCAGGGCTGCTTTTAGAACCTGGGCCCGGCAACGCTCGGTAAACACATGCGCTATGGGCCCTTACCATGCCTAATAAGGCACAAATTAGTAAGGTGACGTCACAGAGGGGTTAAATTGTACCTCAAGGCTGTCGATTCTGAATTCGCTCCAAATAAACCTAATCATTTGGAGGTTTAGAGCTACAGCTCCAGGTTTCAGGGTGAGTTTTTTGATGTTTAATACGGGGATCCAGCTCCGAATTTACGCTGCGGCGGCTCATAGGTAGAGCATGTGGTGGGGGCCCCCTGGAAATTTTTATGTACAAAAAGGTCTGATACATTTGTATACACAGCTCCCAAAAAAAAGGTCTTCACTTCCATTTGATTTTACGACGAACTTTCTTATTTTCAAACATTTGTTCCTTTTAATTATTTTCATTTTTTTTGGTGATATGGTGAAGGCCCTCTTGTGGTAGCGACCCTTGGACAACTGCCTATGTTGCCTATGCTTAAATCCGGCATAACGGGGATCTCAGAAACCTCTCTGCTACAGAGAAGTTGATTTAAAACCTGTTTTTGAGATATCTGGATTTAAAAAATCACTCCCTATATATACAAAATAACTATATTTTTCTGTGTAAAGGCACGCGAGAAAAAATGTTTGGCACAACACTGATCACAAAATTTTATTATGTGCGCCAGGAAAGGGCGCTGTAATAATTTTTTTTAAGGTTCAAATGAAATGGGCAGCAAAAAATCAGATGCACCCCTAATAATTACAAATAGTACAAGCCAGTGGCTGGCAGGCCGTTGGTATATTACCAAAGCTTATATTTTGCTCAATGACTCTCCTACATGGGCGTATATAAGGGGGGTTAACTGGTTTTTATTTCATCGCAGACTTTTTGATTTTTTATTTATTTTTCTAAAAGTTGCCATCAGATAAATTGGTTGCGAATCTTTTCTTTTTGGTCGTATTATTCTATTCTATTCTATTTTCGGTTTTTGGCTTTGACACTTAGTGCATACAGCCATCGTTAAGTGGTTGGAAAATTGGATTGTCGGGTTCTAGACCCCCAGATTTTCCTTTTATTGTTCAAGCTATGTTTTTGTTTAAAAACAAATTCTTTCTCTATACTTGCATAAATTGTGACTGTCTAGCCAGCGGCTGCTACTGGTATCGCGCATAACCGTCACTTTCACTACTGACGCATATCCGCAAGGCGTGCGCACCTCCTCGACCATACGAGGACACCATGTGTTCAACACCAAAACGCAAAAACTTCAGGCTTTAGGAATCTTCAGTCACAGCGCTTAGCCCCAGAAGAAAGAAGCCCCAATTTAGCGTAAATCTTTTCTCGATCCCCAAAGGGTACAGGTACGATCGTACGACGCCTTCAATCGCCTACCCGGGAAGTCTATGTAGACCTCTACGTAAACATGAACCGCACTACTCAAAGACCGCGGAAAGAGTGAGGACATAGGTTTATTAAAACTTTTTTTTCTAAAATCCTCTAAGGATTAACGATTTAAAAGATTAGCATCTAATTCTACAAAACCCTGTATAGCTTAGATGTGGCCATGCAGGAAGAAATTTTGTTTTATCCAGATATTTCAAAAACGACTGCTACTCTTACCAAGTATGTCTTCTTTAAGTAAAATATGTAAAGAAAACTCAAAAAGTTATTTCTTTTTAAATTTGTGCAAGATACCGCGGTGGCGCCTTCCGGAGTTAAAAATAAAATTGATAGCAGATTTTTAATTATTATCATTTTCCACCCATTTATAAACAAAATTATTTATAAAATACTAAAATACATTTTCACCACCCTACATCTCCGAAATCATATACTTTTAGACTATGTTACCCAGCAAACACTATTTGCCGGCAATATACATTTTTCATCTTGGCATTGATGGTAAAGCATTGGCAATTGGTGGCAATATTATGCCAACATCTAATACGCATTAAAATTGCCGGCAAGCATACAAAAATGGCGGCATATCAATCCTGATTAAATAAAGCATGCCTTTTTGTTGCAGGCAAATAAATATTGGATTTTGGAAGGCAAACCTTCAACGCATATTTATACTTTTCAAACCATATTATTAACATTGGTATTTAACTAACATTCGAGCAATTTTTTCATCTGTTTTATTTATAATGGCAGCTAAACAACATTATTTTATGTTTTTTACATAATTTAAAGGAAATGGCCTTTTCCTAACATTTTATTGATACAAATCATGCAAATAAAAATTAAGTCAAACAAAATGTTTTTTATGTATTTTTGAGAGAATAAAAATAAAATGATGGTAACATGTTCTAGCTTTTTAGTTTCTTTTTAAAGAAAAGAGTTTTTTAATAGACATAATTAAGTGTTTTTATTACCTAATTAGTGTGTGTTGTGTAATTAATTGGTGATGGCTAGTCAAGAAGTCGGGTTATTCAAGTAGACTGTTAGGAGCTGTAAACATGTCGTTTAAAACCTTTTAAATTTGTAGTTACCTAAAAAAATTATATGAAATCAGAGAGTTGCCTTATTAAAAGTTTTAAAGACGTGTTAATAAAAAAAATATATAAATATATTTAATAGTTTTTTTGACATTTAACTCCTTTAAAATATTTCTCCCTATGTTTTGGATCTGAAAATTGAGTGTAAGTGTCCCTTAAATACTTACTATTTTAAAGTGTTTTCTTTTGATTTACTATCTTTTTTAAATTTTATTACATACTTTTTATTTTTTTTGTTTGCTGTTACGATATAAAAATTTATATTATGTAATTTTTTATTGATAAAGTTTTCCTGCCTTTTATTCTCATTTTTTTCCATTACAAAATTCTAAATATGTTATTTAACTTTTGGGACATTCAACTTATAAAACTTGCAAATACTTATTTAATGATAAATGCCATTATCCTAAACGCATTTTTTGCCAATAACTTATTAATGATGGATGCCATCATCCTAAACGCATTTTTCATCATAAATTATTAATGACGGATGCCATCACATTATCTGCAACACGTGGCCTAATAACGGCCAATTGCCCATTTTCGCGTCCTTTTAATACCTTTTTGCCAATGCGTTGCCATTAAAGAGTGTTGGCAATGCCAGTAAATTAAATGTACAACGCCGGCAAAAAATGTTATATGGGTAGATCGTCATATTTTAGCCTCGGGAATTTGTGGTAGCATTTTTTCTACACCTTTTAGAGACATCCTGTATAATGACAAAACTTGATTTCTATTGATGGCCTATATAGACACCTGAAGATCTTCAACATGGATTACTTACCCTTAGATTAAACTCCTTTACGTCTTCTCCAACTTTCCATGCTGGGAATAGATTTTGAACTCCAAAAGGTTTCAGTCAGGCCCCCATGAAATAAGTGACCATTTCTTCACCGTCCTTGTGAGCCTTCTTCCATCAGTAGTAGTAGTAGTCGACGGCGGTCTGCATGGCAGCCCTACGTTCAGTTTTTCATCTACAACAAAAAAAAACATGTACATTTATTAATATAGACTACTGCCAGCCATAAACACACATCAGAAATCTTTTAAACTTGGCATTTGCAGTTATTTCTTTGAGGATTTTCGGAATGCATATGGTTAACTTTAATATTCAACTAGATATATAACCAAAGTCGGTCTATACAGGGTGTCCGGGAAAATGTGGGAAATCTCTCGCACACGTATGGAACAGATAAAAATAACACGACAAGTTCCTATAAAATTTTTTCCGTTTAAGCCCCCCTGCGGAGATATGATCCCCCAAAGGGGGCAGCTAGAAATCGATTTTTCGTGAATAACTTTTAAAGCGCTCTGTATATTTTGATAATATTTTAGTACGATGCATACTAGTAAAGACCTCTTAAAATAGTGCCCTTGAAACTTATGTCGCTTCTTGAGTTTGCCAGGGACGGACTAGTTTTCGCACATTATTGATAATATTTTTTACGCCCTGTATGGTGAAGACACAAAAATATGTTTTTGGGTAGTTTAAACCTTTTGCTAAAAAAAAGGTACTTTTGTTTGACATCGATAAAATGAGCCGTTTTCGAGTAAAAAAATCTCCCTAACAACATTTGCAACAAATTCCTGACCTGCTACGAGAGGACTTCAATACTGAATCAAAAATTACAAATTACATCGAAAATAAAATATTGTATTATTAAACAAAAATAAACTCTTATTGTTAAAATAATTGAATTGAAGTCTATTTCATTACTGGCCGAGGGCTATTAATGAAACATTTAATTAAACTAAACCAACTAAACACTCTATTTAACGAAAATCTTTCTTGTTTAATGAAATTGTAATACTTTTTTAGCTCTCATTCTTTTACTGACCTGATGTTCCCTGAACCTGTCTGATCTGTGTGCATCACCATGCCACAGCCAAAGTTCGTGATAATTCGTAATAAACCCGAGAATAAACCTGAAAAAAAAAAGAAAATAATTAAAAGGAACAAATGTTTGAAAATAAGAAAGTTCGTCGTAAAATCAAATGGAAGTGAAGACCTTTTTTTGGGAGCTGTGTATACAAATGTATCAGACCTTTTTGTACATAAAAATTTCCAGGGGGCCCCCACCACATGCTCTACCTATGAGCCGCCGCAGCGTAAATTCGGAGCTGGATCCCCGTATTAAACATCAAAAAACTCACCCTGAAACCTGGAGCTGTAGCTCTAAACCTCCAAATGATTAGGTTTATTTGGAGCGAATTCAGAATCGACAGCCTTGAGGTACAATTTAACCCCTCTGTGACGTCACCTTACTAATTTGTGCCTTATTAGGCATGGTAAGGGCCCATAGCGCATGTGTTTACCGAGCGTTGCCGGGCCCAGGTTCTAAAAGCAGCCCTGATGTACTGAGCTTCTAAGAAATGAATTTCTTTCTTTATAGACTATAGAATTTTCTCAAAATTTAAATACTTTTTAATTTTTTTAATTTTCAGGAGGGCAAGATACGACTATAAAATTCCTCTTCAACAAGAACTAGCTCTTCTCTCGAGAATAAGGTACCGCCTCGCCGAAATCCTCTAGAAACCTTTTCCGGAGGAAGTGGACTTCACCCAGCTGGAAATATACTTGTCAGACAGCGATTTTGAGGACCTGTTGAAGATGTCCAAAGATGTCTTCCCTGGTGCTGCCTTCGTGGAAGAAGACGACGCTAAAGAAGGAATTGTTTTAACTTGACATGGTATTTTATTTAAAAAATGTGTGTGAATTTGAGAGTTTGACAATAAAGCTGGATTTATAGATTGACGTTTCGGTTTCCGTTTGCCATTTGACGTTTTCAGTTAGACACAACAACTTTGCATTTGTCCGAACGTTAAACGGTGATCGTTAACAGAAACGTTAATTTATAAATTCAGCTTTAGTCTCTGTAAGGCTGTGTTTCCACGGGCCTCTTCTTAAAGTTAATAGAGACCACAAAAAGTGGTTCGACAATAGCCACACCGACCACAAATTAATTTCAGCATTATTCAAAACGGAACTTCAAGCTGGCGACGGTACAACCATACATCACTTTTTGTGGTCTCTGTTAACTTCAAAAAGTGGCCCGTGGAAACATTCTTAGAGATTACCCTGTATATTGTTTTTTACTACTAAACACATTAGGATGTAAATTTGTAATATTATACTCTAATTGTTGTTTATTGTCAGTGTTTTGTATATTTATTATCGATTACCAATAAATACTTTCAATAATTTACAATATTTGTTTTACTTTGTCTCCCGCATTTTTGTGATCTCGACACAAAACTACATACATTTTAACAATTACAACACACAATTAAAAAAATTCATTCACCATTTTGTCAAGAATGGTACCACGAGTCGTTTATCTCTTTCATTTCTGTGATCCTATATTTGAACTAAAATTTTTAATTCAATCGTATATGCAATTTTTTTATTATTTAAAATTGCCTTCACCATTTTGTCAAGAATAGTATCAGAAGTAAAACTGTACCTCTTTGCGTTTCTGCGTTCCTGATGCAAAACTATATGTTAACTAAAATTGAATATCTAATCGTATCTGCTAATTTTTTAAATATTTTTAAGAAAAAATACTTTCACCATTTTGTCAAGAATAGTATCAGGAGTAAAACTTTACCTCCTCGAATTTCTGTGATCCTGATACAAAACTATATATGAACTACAATTTTATTTAATCGTATATGCTATTTTTTAATTTCATTTAAAATTACCTTTACCATTTTGTCAAGAATCGTAGCAGGAGTAAAACTTTACCTCTTTGCGTTTCTGCGATCCTGATACAAAACTATATGTAATTAAAATTGAATACTTAATCGTACCTGCTAATTTTTAAATTATTTTAATTTATAAAATACATTCACCATTTTGTCAAGAATCTTATCAGAAGTAAAACTTTACCTTCTTAAATTTCTGTGATCCTGATACAAAACTATATTTGAACTAAAATTGAACACATAATCGCATATTCTAAAAAATTTTAAATTTTGTTTAAAAAATACCTTCACCATTTTGTCAAGAACAAAACAGGAGTAAAATCTCAGTAAAACTGCCTGTCAACTATTTATTCAATTAAAACTCAATGGTCTGTCCTGAAAATTTGTATTATGAAAATACCTTCGCCATTTTGTCAAGAAATTATTAAAGTATTTTTTTAAGGGTCTTCCTGTAACTATAACGTTTTCTAAGCCAAAAATTTTTTTTATAAGTAAATAAAACTACAAGAAATATTTTTAAAGTTTTTATTTAACCTTTAATACCAACATTATCTTAAAAGTAAATAGATATAAACTATATAAGACCACACGGAAAAACACGATGAATGTCCAAAAATAAGAAAAGTTCAGGAGAGGGCTTTTTAACATTTGATGTAAATTGTTTTGCATAGTTTTCGATATTTTTAAAGGATTTTTAGACATGATCCTTATTAATATTTCCATTTCTTTCAGTACTAACATATGCATCAACTCACGAGGTAAAATATACTGCAAAAATATATTTTATAATAAAATGGACTTATCGTTTTTCCCGTGTGGTCTTCATATTCTTTATAACCCAAACTTAAGCAAGAAAGATTTTCGTTAAATAGAGTGTTTAGTTGGTTTAGTTTAATTAAATGTTTCATTAATAGCCCCCTCGGCTTGGTAATGAAATAGACTTCAATTCAATTATTTTAACAATAGAGTTTATTTTTGTTTAATAATAATACAATATTTTATTTTCGATGTAATTTGTAATTTTTGATTCAGTATTGAAGTCCTCTCGTAGCAGATTGAGGAATTTGTTGCAAATGTTGTTAGGGAGATTTTCGTGAATAACTTTAAAGCGCTCT
>JACEGR010004385.1:0-88087 GCA_014170235.1 Listronotus bonariensis
TGCTATTCATATGAATAGCAACGAAAACTCGGTAAAAATGGAGCTGCTGTTAAAATTGGGACGAGCAATTGTAGCCTCTTGCTCATAGCTCTACCTTGACTATTTTGCCAATGAGTAACTCAGTTTAATATCCTTTCTTTTATCAACATTCTCCATTGTCTCTACCAAAAATCGCACATTATTTTTCAATTTAAACGCATAAAACTAAAACGTCTGACTTGAGATATAAATCGGAATAATCGCCAAGATTCCTACACCCAAACATGCGCCATACTTCTTTAGCACGCTCATAACTTTCGTCACTGATATGCTCTTCACGTAAATTGTCGTAAAACTGAGTTTTTGTTGGAAGAGTTGGGTAGCGCATTTTTTCAATTGAATCGATAAAACTGTAGGGAAATACCCCCTTTTTACGCATCATATTGAACTGATCATTGTTGGGAAAATGTTTACGCGTCTCACGAAAATCGTCAATATTTAAGCCATTACCCAAATTTTCCAACGATGTAGACAAAAATTTAAAACTGTCAATAAACCGCAACTTTAAATATTTTCTTTTCAAAGTGCCGCTCTTGCGGTCAACATAGTCGTGGACGTAAATGCTCTTGGTAAACGATATATACGTTTCCTTACTTTGAGCTATAACATTAATTTTGTCCCCATATCTACACAATTCTTTTATAAATAAATGGCTATCGTAGCCGCTTAAATTATGAAATATTATCGGAACGAAATTAGGTAATTTATAATTTAAATTACAAATTGAATGTGCAGCACCAAATCTTTTGTTACCCGTAATATGACAATGATCTTTTACTTTAATATCATCTGTTTTAAAGGGGCCTTCACAAATACCACAAAACTGGGCATTTTTAAATTCCTCTTTCTCAACCGCGGTTAAAGGTTTCATTGGTTTAATGTCTTTCATATAGGTATTATACAAAGACCTTAAATCACTTTCTAATCGGTCAACAAAAACTTTGGCCGCATCATTACCACGATATAGCTCAAGTTTGGAAATGGTATCGTCAAAAGAACATTTTATTATGTATGCAAAAGAGTATGGCTCATGTTTGAAGCTTTTCAAGGTATAGGAATTTTCAGGATTAGGGGTGACCGTTTCAATTGGCTTTAAGACTGATTCGAAATCCGCGTATACAATAAACGGTACGCGCATTTGTTTTTCGATGTTTTCGAATTTTAGTATATTTTCCGGCACGGTGTTTCCAAATTTATCTAGTTTTATGTCCACTGAGGGTGTTAATGAATACACATGGTTACAATCAAACTGTTGATGTGATGTTAAAGCAGCTGATGAAGTAAAGTGAATGAGACAGCCATCGCAAAAGTACATTTTATGTTTATGCGCTGAGATCTGAGCAGAAACTAAGGATGATAAATTCTTAATCCAACAGTAATGACTTTTTGAACAATTTACGTCACACATGTGATCTTCATCATCATCTTTAATACCACAATCTTTTGTGATAAGCAGCAAATTTACATGTCTTAATAATTTTTTTGGAGCATACCTCAGTGGACCTACAACTTCATATTTTATTTTACCATGTTCAAATGTGGTTTCTAGACCATATACATTCACGGATATATTATTATGTTCTTCAAATGTTTTAATATTACACAATTTAACTGGAAAATCCATACCTGTTAAATTAAGCACAGATGAAAAATGTGGATATGATGTCGTCTGGTTGGATGAACCACTCGCTGGAAATAGAGCAGATGTTATGGCCCAGGCAAAACAGTATTCATCATTGTTCTTAACATTAATCACAGCTCGTTTTAGTTCTATGAATCGCGGCAAACTGATGTAGGAAGATGCACCTACGGGTGCATACTTGTTTATGTTGACTTCTAAGTATAATATTCTTTGCAGCGCCCACCCTGCAAAAAACAAAATATTTTTTTAGTTAACTTATTACTACACTTAGATTTGTTTTTAACATACCTGAATCTTTTTCCTGAAATTCCGTTGACTGGTTCATCATTATCTCGGTAAAAGATTGAAAAACTGCCTCCAAATCACTTTCAACTGTCACAATATGGTTGGGGGTGTTGAAGGATTTCTCGCTAAATATATCTTGTGATGGTAACAGATACAAGCCAACAGAAATCATGTTTATTTTTAATGCGTGATGCACCCGTAATGCATCGTTTATCACTCTAAAAACATTGCACTTAATTTCGTTGAAAAATACCGCATAATCCAGATGCTCGGTATCACTGCTGATGCGGTAAGTGGCAATTCTGCTTTTAAAGGCGCTTTGTATTAGTTGAACATTACGGGACACTGGCACACACACATTATTTCTATGCTGCAATGTTCTTTGATGAGCTAACCTATGATTTGATGGAATATCTATTTTACATGCAACACAAGTTTCCATCTTTGGCGTTGATGCCACCGTAACACCATCTATACACATTCTTTTTCCTCCAGGCACATTTAAAGATCTTTCCAAACGACACGATTCCCTTTTATGACGATTCATATTGTAATTACGTGTAAACACCACACCACATTCACAAACGTAACCCATTTTAATTATTGTGGTATGCTGCTGCGGCTGCTGTACTGATAACACTAAACTCGCTGTCGAATTCTGAAAGTAAAATACTCCTCATCCTACTATATATAGGGAAACGTTCACGCACAAGTGGGTGTGGCCAAACATATCAAGGTTAAACATAGTCGGGAACAAATCTCAAGGCCAAGTTTAAATCTCAAGGATAAAGACAAATCTCAAGGCCAAGTTTAAATCTCAAGGCCAAGGACAAATCTCAAGGTCAAGGCCAAGTGGGCTGGACCAAATCTCAAGGTCAAGGTCAAGTGGGCGGGGCATGCGCACCAAGGTCAAGAGGCGTGGCCAAGGTCATTGGAAGGAGTGGGGGAAGATGCTCTCTGGCTTAGGTTCCCTACTGATGTACTTTTTTTGTTTAACTTTAACTATTACTCTTTGATATCAGGCACTTAACAAATAAACTATTTAACTGTTAATCAAAAAGTCCTACGGGTTTTTTAATATAAACGTATACTGTAGTTAAGTGTTATACATAACTGTCCACGGAGGAAAATTAAAGGAGAAAATGGGACTGGGATCATAGAAGTAGTATGATGATTAACTATTTCGAAAAAGATTTTTTAAATCTATAACATAAAAGGATAAATAGATAAAAAAAATATTTTTCAAAATACTTAATCTTCATACTACTTCTATGGTCTCAGTCCCATTTTCTTTTAATTTTCCTTCTAACAAGAAGTCAATCACTACAAGTAACAAAAAGTATACCTTTTTACCTATAATAATCCCCCTTTTGGGGTACCCTTCGAACAGGGGCCAGGGGTGTGTCACCCCCCTCGCTACGCTAGTATTCGTATACAAGATTCGCAAGAACTATAAAAACATGATTTTTCTTTAAAGTAAACTCTTTTAATTTTTAATGGATTAAAATAATAATACAAACTTGTATTAAACTACGCAATGTCACAAGTATCTTAAATCAAAATTTAAAAACGCTTCAAGATCTAGCCACACATAACCGCAAAGAGCCCGCAGCCGTGCGTCTCGCTAGTGAAATGTGGGAGGAGGCGGTTCATAAAGTAATGTATTTGATTACATTGCAGTAATATGAGTCTGGTATACTACGCTTTAAATTACATCTAATCCCAAAATAAACCTTCACCATGAAGGTAACACAGTTTTACCTATACTACACTTCAAGTTTGCATAAAAAAAAACAGAGATATATATGTAGGAAAATCAGTTTTATTTAAACAAGAAGATACATAAAAAAATAGACTCAGTATGACAAATATTATTTTTATATTTTTAAGGAGCATAAATAGTGCTTTTCACAAATTTTTAGTTTCAGTAATTTGTGGTGCTTTTAAATTTTTAATTAATCCGCCCCACTTTCCTCTATCATGGTGAATCCTGGCTCAATGCGGCCTTGGAGCGGTTATGTGTGGCCAGACCTTTAATCACATTCGTTTGCAGCTGATAAATTGTGCTGATAAGAGTAGTCATGATATACTGGCTTGGGTTCCCTACTAATGGGTTTAGGAACCTGAAAACTGGAGTGAAGGGTACTATCGTCGGCGAAACTATGAATGGAATTAGTTGTGGACGAGAGAAGGTCGTTGATGGGAAGAAGAAACAATGTTGGTGCCAGAACTGAGCCCTGAGGGACTCCCGCATTTACTGGGTGAAAGCTTGAAGAATGGCCGTCCACAATAACTGATATACGACGATCAGATAGATAACTAGAGAGCCAAGTACAGAGTTTAGTTGAAAGACCATAGGAGGGAAGTTTACTAAGAAGTGAGGCATGCCAGACCTGGTCAAAAGCTTTGGATATATCAAGAGCAACGATCTGGGACTCACCTAGAAACTCAAGAGACTTATTCCAGCAGTGTGATACGAAGGAAAGAAGATCTGCTGTAGATCTTTTGTGGCGAAATCCATACTGCCTGTCATGCAAAATTTTGTGTTTTTCTAAGTACTTAAGAATTTGTGAATTAATTAGTTTTTCCATTACTTTACAAAGAACTAAGAGAATTGAAATTGGTCTATAGTTAGATGGAAGAGATTTAGATCCTTTCTTGGGAATAGGTTGAACACGTGCAGCTTTCCAGCTTTCCGGAAAGATACCTGTGTTGTAAGAAATTCGAAAGAGCCGAGTTAAGATTGGTGCAAGTTCTGGAGCACATTTTTTAAAACGATTGCTGGTATGCCATCCAGCCCAGACGATTTCTTGGTGTTAAGGGAAGAAAGGATACGCTTAATGTGTTTAACCTTAAAAATAATATCGGGCATTTTATGAGGAACTGGGTTAACCGTTGGAATTGGATGATTTACGGGAGGGTCAAGGGTTGAATTGGCAGCAAATTGTTTAGCAAATAATTCTGCCTTTCCTTTAGCGGTAGAAACAATTTCATCTTCCAAAGCTAGTGGCGGAAAAGAACTGGTACAAAAATTCCTACTTATGTTTTTCGCAAAGGATATTTGCTGCCATTTGAGCAAGAAAGAACTTTGTTTTTAATACGATTGTCGAAGGAGTCTTTGGCTTCAGAAATTGTTTGATTGTAGTTGTAAGATTGTTTAGTTATACTCATAAATATATATTTTATATGCAGTTTTTAAGTAGCCAGTCTTCAGATCATTTAAATTTAAAATAATAAGCGATAAATTTAATATACAGGGTGTCTTTAAAAGGTCTGTACAAATTGCTACCACAAATTCCTTGGACCAAAATACGACGGTCTAACCCAATTTTCCTTAGTCGAAAATTTGATCGTTTGCGAGATCCATTACTTCATATATAACATTTTTTCACAAAATTTAGTATTGACAGGTTTCTAGGGTGGGGAATCAAAATATGCTAATGTTTTTATTGTATAATGTAGAAGGAGCCACCTGCAGTCCTTTGCTTAGGTTAAAGTGTCATACCTTTTTTTGCCTAGGTATATGACAACTTTAGTAAAAAAATATTCTTTCATATTTTCTGCACCAAAAATATATAAAGATAAATATCGCTACAAGCAACCGTTTTTAAGATATTTCAGTTTAAACATTTTATTTCATACAAAATTCATTTATTCTTGCTTTATCTAGGCCACCTGGTAGTGTCCAAAGGTCTGTACAAAATGCTACCACAAATTCTTTGGGCCAAAACACAATGATCTAATGCAATTTATCTGAGTCGAAAGGTTGTTAGTTTGCGAGATACAAGGTGTCAAATTTTCCATGTATTTGTTTGTCTTGTACACCCTGGATCTCGCAAACCATTAATCTTTTGACTGAGATAAATAGCAATAAGTCGTTGTAATTTGGCTTAAAGAATTTGTGTGCATTTTGAACAGACCTTTTGGACACTACCAGGTGGCCTAGAGAAAGCGCGAATGAATGTAATGGCAAACTTTTGTATGAAATGAAAAATGAAAAAATAAAAGTTTAATCTAAAATGTGCTCGTAGCAATATTTATCAAGTATACTTTTTTGGTGCAAAAAATATAGAAGAATAAAAATTTCCTACTAAAATTTTAATACACCTGGGCTGGCTTTCTTTACATATTACAATAAAAACATTAGCAAATTTCGATTTTCCACCCTTTAAAACCCCTAAATACTAAATTTTGTAAAAAAAATGTTTTAAAATGGGTAAAATATTAAAAAATAACCGAAATCAAATAAATATTTTGACACCCTGTATCTTGCAAACGATTAATTTTTTGACTAAGGTAAATTGGGTTAGATCGTCGTATTTTGGTCCAAGGAATTTGTAGTAGCATTTTGTACAGACCTTTTGGAGACACCCTGTATTTGTATGTCAAAAGAAAAATTCTATTCTAGCGATATTTAACCTCTACTGGATCCATTTTTATCTTTATCCCAAATTTTAAAATAGTAAATGAAAGTGAGTCCTTCAATGTCTAAGCAAGGACAGTGCGAAGAAGACTATGTTCTAATAGCCTTAAGAGCTATAGACCTGCAAAAACCCTTGCAGAATTGGAAGATTGTTCAGCGACGAGTACAATATAATCTATTTTTAGTGATGGAATAAATCATTTTTATGACCAAAGGGCCAGATATTAAATAAAAAGTATATTTGTTCAACAATTAAGCATGAAGGTAGTTACATGATGCTATCCTTGGTATGGCAAAGGGCTTCTACATCGAGTAGTAGAAAAAATAAACCGGTTCATGTATCATGATCTTCGGCAGAATATAATGGAGCCCTACACATTTCAAACAATACCAGGGCCGCCGAGAGCCGTGCCGGGTCCTGGTACAAGTAAAAGTGACGGGCCCCCTTTAACAAAAAAAGGGCCTCACAATTTTTATTTTATTTTCTTTTTAAACTACCCTTAAAAAGTTGTAACCCAAAGAAAAAACACCTACTGCTTTATAAACGTTTTTCATACCCTGTGCGCGACCCCCCTCCCCTCAGTCAGGGCCCTGGTAATTTGTACCGCCTTCAACGCCCTCTCGTCGGCCCTGAACAATGCTAGTTAATTTTGTGTTTCAACAGGACAATAATTTCAAACTCTCTTCAAACCCGGTAAAGGGATAGTTGAAGCAAGTAAAAATAACAAAAAAGTGACCACTACTAAGTCCGGATTCAAATCCGATTGCAAATTTAAGGGAACTTCTAGATCGCAAAATTTGTGACTCTTATTAAAGCCTGGGTCAGTAGGGATAGAAAAATAATAGAAAATTTATTTGCCTAGAAGAATGCAAGCAGAAATTAATGCCAAAGGGTATCACACTAAATACTATTATAATAATTTTAGATGAAAAATTTCAGTGTTATATAAATTTTAAGAATTAAAAAGTTTTCCACCAAGTATTTTGTCCAACCTTTTTTAATTTTTTTTATTCCAAAGACCAAATACTAATGCATTTATGAATATGTTATCATCACTTATCTTTGGTCTGCAGTATGCAACAATTTAGTTAATAATCAAGATATATGAAGTTCTAAAAAGTTCCAACTATTATGGCCAATACTGTACTAGGTGTCCCACTGGAAACTGATGCGATCAATTTTTCAAAAAGTAAGCTTTGAAAAATTTTAAAAACTTGGTAACGTTATAAACTCGGTAGGGAACATACAATTAAAATATTTTGACAGTCCTTCCACTTCGGGTTATACCGGAAGTTAATGGCAACTGTCTTATTTTAAATGGAACACCCTATATATTATATATTTTTTGGTTCTGCGTAAATTTTTAAACATAATTTATGTGATAAAAGTATAAAAGTTTTTGACTTATTTTCAATTTTATGTCAAATATGACGTTTGCAAACCTTTCCATAAACATACATTTTTTCTAAAAAAGCCTCTAGTATGAGTTGGGGTTGGGTTCCTTGTAGGGAAAAATCTTCTTTATTAGACTATATTAATATTTTTGCAATTGATAAATACAGGGCGGTCAAAAATAGTTGTTAAACATTATAGCAACAAGAACCTTAAAAGTCATTTTTTTTAAATGAAAACCGCGCCTTTTTTAGCATATCGTATTAAGCACCAAAAAGCATTGTTAGAATAGATAAATATTTAATTGTTAATTTTTTATAACTATACATTTTTGGAATATACATCCTTATACAAACGTATCCTTATTTTTGATGCTTAATAGGATAAGGAAAAAAGTTGGGGTTTCCATTTAAAAAAATTGACTTTTATGGTTTTTGTTGTTATAATTTTTAACAACTATTTTTGACCACCTTGTATTTATTAATTCCAAAATAATAATACAGTCTACTAAAGAACGTCTTTTTCTACAAGGAAATCAACCCCAACTCTTACTACAAGCTTTGTTTAAATTTAAAATAAGTCAAAAACGGTTTGACTTAGGCTGCATAAATTGTTTAAAATTTTACGCAGAATCCAAAAACTAAATAATATATAGGGTGTTCCATGTAAAATGAGGAAGTTGACATTAACTTCCAGTATAACCGGAAGTGATGAAACTGTCGAAATATTTTAGTTGTATGACCCAAACTGACTTAATAATGTTACCAAATTTTTAGGAATTGCCAAAGCCTACTTTTCAAGAAATCGATCGCAGCAGTTTCCGGTGGGACACCCTGTACATCTTATACATATACATTAGACAAAAAAATCGAATATTATTATTTTTGAAAAATATATATTTAAAATATTGTAAATGGTGAGAAAAAGAAAATTCCTTGAAGATTTGAGCCCTTAATATTAATATTTATAGGACCCTCTCCTTAAGTTTAGATTTTTATTTGTACTTTTATTTTTGCGTCAAAGCTCCCTAACTATTCAAGTAAAATAAATAATGTCCATATATGTCTTTAAAAAATTTAATTACCTACAAAATACATTTTGTAGGTAATTAACATTTATAGATTTTTTTAATTTACCGTAACTATAAAAAATAAATACCGGTATATAGAAAAAGCAGCATAAATTCTTAAAGGATATTTATTGTTTTACAAAAAGGGTTCTTAATTTTTTTACAAATAATCATTATTTTAAAACAATTTATGTTAAAGAAAAAAAAATTGTTTTCTTCATTTGTGAACCGTTTTTTACTCAGTATAACAAATTAATAAATTACATCATTGAAAATTATAATTTTATTGATCTTATCGCTTAAAATATCCAAATTTCATAACATATTCAAACCTATTTTCGGTTAATACCTATTTGTTACGAAAACTTAGATTTACTGTCTTAGAGTTAGTAAAACTACGTTTTTGTATAACAAATAGCTATTAACCTAGAATAGTATTGGATATATTATGAAATTTGGATATTTTAAGCAATAAAATTAATAAGATAATAGTTTTCAATAATGTTATTTATCAATTTGTACCATTGAGTAAAAAAATGGTTCACAATGAGGAAAACAATAAACTATTTTGTTTATACCTTAAATTTTAAATAACTTTTAAAATAATAATTTTAGGTAAAAACGTTTCAAGACTTTTTTTGTAGAGCATTAAATTCCCTTTAATGATCCGGTTAGTTACAAAAATCCAAAATAAAAAGGTAAATCTAAAAAATATATCAATGTTTAAAGCTTGATTATTTTAAAAAGTTTCGTCTGGCGAAAATTTTCAATAGAACGTTTTTGTACGCAACTTAATTCTCTAAAGGCATATGTGCACATAATTTTTTTTGCTTCACAGTTAGCGAAATATGACGCGAAAATAAAAGTATAAATAAAAATCCAAATTTAAGGAGAGGGATCTGTAAATATTAATGTTAAGGGCTTAAATTTTCACAATATTTTCTTTTTGTCACCCTTAATAATATTTTCGATATATAAAATATCGATAAAAAAAGTCAATTTTTTGGCTCATTCTAATATACATACATGTATACTGGTTAAGTAAATAGGTATTGAGATTTCGGCCAGTAAAGCAACAACAAAGGATGTATGTGACTAATCCAATCAGAAATGTTTACATGCGGGTATTCACGTTAGACTGTTTCTTTACCTTATATTGCCTTTATGTTAAGTTATTTAGCTGAACCGGTATAATAAACCGAACATAAAGCAATTGAGGGGATTAAAAGCAAAAGAGTCTAAGAAAAAACATAATTTTTAAAAATATTTTGGTTTTATTTTAAAAATGTAATATAGTTTTTTTTATATTCAAAAAATCCACGAAGGCCAGAAGCCTAAATACTAACGTACCGTGGGTGTCTTAAGCAAGGTAAGAAATGTAACAATATTTTTAAAGTATTTTTTATACCCTGTTAAAGAATATAATACATTACATACCAAGGTGAAAAGTATTTATTATTTACTGTCAAGGCCATATTAACTGTTTAAAACGTCCCAGTCTGGACATGTTGGGGCGCCTATTAAAAAAAGGGCAAAAAAATTTTGGAAAGCAAAAAAAAACAAAAAGGTCTTTCCCTGTGTGGCGCCTATTTTAATCTCAGGGCACTCCACTTTTTTAAAATCTCCCTATCTGGCACCTAGTTTTTCACGGCGCCTTAGGTTATAGCTTAGTCAGCCTAGTGCTTACTACGGCACTGATTACTGTCAAGAGAATAGTCTGGGAGCGCCGAGGTGAACTATTTCTCGAGACTGTAATAAAACTTTTCACCAAGGTTTGTATACTATTTTATTTACAACCCTTTTATTAAATTTCTGTCTAATATATTTTTTGTTTAAAAATGTGTCAACCCACCCAAATTATTTTTAATATGTCAATTTTTTACGCCTCCAGACATTTATCGCGCATACAGGTGTCACAGAAATGTCTAAAATATCAGACATGATGTCAAGTTTGCAAACTTGAGTTTTTGCTACTGTTGCAAGGGGTTACCTTTACATTCGACCAACGGAAAGAAAGTTAAACTTCCTTCCATAGACCGAAAGTAAATGTCATAAAAGTGACAGTTTTAAAACGTTTAAAAAAAGAGAAATTATTAAAAGTCATAAATGTCAAAATGACAGGTATTTAAATTACTAAGATTTAAAATTTTAACTTAAACTATCTAAATTTGCACTTAAACTATTTTAAGGCAAATTATCACTTAGACCCTTTTGCTTCTCACCCTTTAAATTATGAGTTGCTTGTCATATTTTTACTTATTATGAAATACTTTGGTTTTTTTGCAAAAAAATTCTGCTGCAATTGTCAATAAAACACACAAATACAGTTCTAAAGTAAATAACCGTGAATCGAAGGTAGGAGAACGGTTACCAGAAAAATATTTTCTTATTAGTTTTGAGTATTTAATAATTAGAGTTAAATGCAGGGCTACTATTTTTTACCTTATATCCTTGAAGTGATCGATAACAAACAGGGTCCATATGCATTTCTGATGCTGACAATTTCAGATATAGCGCATTTTTTGTACCAGCAAATAATGCTCTCCAAGGATAGACGTCTCTATCTCTATTTTTTCCATAGCCTTCGTCTAAACTCCAAGTTGAATTTCTACTTGTTTCTGAGTTTGAAAATCTAAGTCTAAAATACGTTATTTTTGATTATAAATCTATTTTTCCTGGGATATTTATATGGTATAAAGCATATGCTAAATACAGTGTGTCAACGTATAGACCTAAATATACTTGTAAATATTTTAATATTTAATTTAACGAAAAAAATATTTTTCATAATTTTTTTTGTGTAAAATGTTAAAATCTATTATAAATCTATGATACTACAGGGTGGTTTAAAATCAAGAAAATATTATTTAAAAAAGGAGAAAAAATTGAAAAAATATATTTCTTAAATTATTTAATATAAAACATTAAAAGGTTAAAAAAAAGATTATACATTTTTTTATATAACTTAAGTTTACTTAGCAAAATTAATTTAAATAGTAACGCAAAGGCACACTTTTATTTAACATTTTTTTTTAATTTGTCAAAATACGATTTTCTTAATGTTTAATCTCCCTTTACCTCATAGGGCGATTTTTTTAACGCTTTAATTCTAAAAACCCCATTTTTTCCACTGAATTATAAAAAATATTTTTAAAGATTTTTTTTACCTTTAACCTCAATTTTTCTATGAACTTATAATCAATTAAAAAAATATTATAAACTCTTCATAACTTTTTAAGTAGGTAGTTTCAATAATGTCTTTCGGACTTTTTTATTTTTTGAAGTAATATTTCGCGATTCCAAACCCTACAGAAATTTTTATTATAGCTTTTGGCATTTTAGATGAAGCAAATAAAAGTTTTTAGAATAATAAAAATACAATGCAGAAAAATGTATTACAATAATTTTTTAAAAGAGAAATAATTAAAATATTAAGTTTTAGTTTGAAACAGTTTGAAACAAATATGAAGAGAATTTGTAAAATTAACTGAATTTATATTTTGTTATATAACCCGCAAAGTTCAAGTTTGTTGCAAGGATATTTAGGGGTCCTAAAATTTTACAAGTATGCTTTTTAAAAGTCAAATATACTATAAATAATAATGTATGATTAAAAATTTTCTATTAAGCCAGATTCTAATTTCTTACCTGTAAAAAACCCCTTTGCCGAAAAGATCGAGAATAAATTTTTAACACCCCGTATCTCTAAGATCATTCTCTTTTTGGACTAATTGTAAGGTAAGTAAGTAATTCATTAATTCACAAATTCTTAAATATTTAGAAACACAAAATTTTGCACGACAGGCAGTATGGATTTCGCCACAAAAGATCTACAGCAGATCTTCTTTCCTTCGTATCACACTGCTGGAATAAGTCTCTTGAGTTTCTAGGTGAGTCCCAGATCGTTGCTCTTGATATATCCAAAGCTTTTGACCAGGTCTGGCATGCCGCACTTCTTAATAAACTTTCCTCCTATGGTCTTTCAACTAAATTCTGTACTTGGCTCTCTAGTTATCTATCTGATCGACGTATATCAGTTATTGTGGACGGTCATTCTTGCCTCAGGGTTCAGTTCTGGCACCAACATTATTTCTTCTTCATATCAACGACCTTCTCTCTAACTTATTGTATCTATAGCCACGGCATCTTCAAAAAGCTTAGATTTCTCTTTCGACCCAAAAGTATTTTCCCCTTCTAATTTATACACTTTATATATGTCCCAAATCCGACCTCCCTTGGAGTATTGTTCTCATATTTTGGGGCATGGCTTCCCCACAACCCTAAGCATTCTGGATTCTATTCAAAGAAGAGCTATTCGTCTCATTAATGATTCTTCAATTACAGAAAGGCTTTTCTCTCTTGCCCATAGTCGGGCTGTGGGGGATCTATCGCTTTTTATAGGTTCTTTCATGGCTTCTGCTCTGAAGAATTGTCCAGTATAGTTTCTCCACTCACGGTTTTCAACAGAGAAACTCGTGGTTCCGCGCGTATGCATCCCTATACGGTCCAACTGGACAGACCCCGAACTTCCCACTTTGTTCGTTCTTTTATCCCTGGAGTTTCTAGAATGTGGAACCTGCTGCCCGCGGAAGTCTTTCCTTCCTCCCCAAATCTTCAAGTATTTAAGTCCCGTGTCAACAAACTCCCTCTTACCTCGCTTAAGACACCCACGGTGCGTTAGTATTTAGGCTTTTAGTCTTCGTGGTTTGTCCAAAGATAAAAAAATAAAAAGTTGGTTTAAATTGTCATTTTTGAGCCTCGGATATTTGTGATAACATTTTTTTGTACCTTTCAAAGACATCCTTTATACTAAATTTTTTAATACGTGCAAACAATGAATCAGTACCTAATTAAACACTTATTATTTTTTCATTTTTATAAATATTTTGCTAAACCCAAATATTTCATAATTTGTGGGTTGGCTCTTATATCTCTCAATTTATAATTTTTGTAAACCTAACCATCATTATTAGCCAAAATGTTTACTTCTAACTTACACATTATCCCTTAATATTTTTGATTGATTTAGCATGTTAAAAGTATAACATAATCCTTTATCCGTTATGACCAACTCGAATAGTTGATTACATGGCATCGGTGTATCCAATAATAAGCAAGTGTCAAAAGTAAAGTTTTGACTTGGAACAACCTGTAATTTAAAATGATTATATAGGGTGTCCAATAACTTTACCGAAAACCCGAAGGGATAATATTACCGGGTGGTGCGTCGCCAAGCGGAACATAGGGAAACTCCCAAGTGTGAAATTTTAATGGGTTTAATTATTTGGTCCTGAAAAACACGTTTTTCATGCAATCATCTTTTTCTGCGCCTATACCGCGTGATTAAACATTCCGACGTTTTCTGCTATCATGACCAACTTAATTTTTTAACATAGCGGATGCCCTGATATTTTTTCAATTTACCTAATCTCATCACTCCTTAAACACTATATATCGCCACTTTGATATTTGCCGATGCGTTTCGGTACAGAGAATTCATCACTCAGAATATTGCATATTTATTTCACCATAATACGGCCCTGAACCACGTTTTTAGGTAAAGCAGCTAAAAAAGAATACCAAACTTATTACATATTCTCCGTAATCTTTTTATTGCAACTCATTATGATATCTAACAGCTTGGAAATTAGACATAAGATACAAAAAGGTAGACAACAAATCAGCTTTACTATAAACAATTTGTAATACCAGCTTGATGCCCATGTTAAAAATAATCATAATTTAATCACCAGGGTATTATAAGTGTTCAAAGAGATAACCTTCCGCCTCGTTGCATTTTCTCTTGCTTTGCTTTGTACTTTTAATACAGGCTCGATTAATTGTTCTCGCAGGAATGGCGGCAGCGACTTCCCTTATCAAATTTTGTCGTAGTACTTAAAGGTCGTAGAGGTGCATTTTCTTTAAATAAACGGTTCTTAAGATATCCCCAAAGGAAATAATCTAGGGACTAAGATCTGGGCTCCCAGCGGGCCATCTTGCAAAACCATTTATTAGGGAATATATGGCAAAGGAATTGAGCTACTTCCCTTCCATTATGGGCAGGGAGCTCCGTCTTGCTGCCACCATATTTCTTGAAATACTGCCAAAGGTTGATTATCTAGGGCGTCTAAGACATCATTCCTAATCAAATTTAGATATCGTTCGGAAGTTAAGGTCCCTTCGTAAACGAAAGGTCCAATAATTTTGTTCCTCCACATACCAATCCATACATTAAATGAAGTTCTCCTTGAATTCGTACCTGCTGGTTAGTTTCTGTTAATAAAGTAATTTCCGCTGTTAGATATCAATGAGTTGCAATAAAACATTATGAATATGTAATAAGTTTATTCTTTTTTTTACCTTTTACCTAAAAATGTAGTTCAGGGGCCGTATTATGGTTAAATAAATATGCAATATTCTGGTGATGGAATTTTCTGTACGAAACGTCGGCAAATATCAAAGTGGCGATATATAGTGTTTTAAGAGTGATGAAAGGATTTAATTAAATTGAAAAAATATCAGGTCCGTATTTAAAAATTAAGTTGATGATGGTCGCCAGAAGCCGAAACGTCAGATTCAATATTTAATCACACTGAATTATAGAGCAGAAAAGTGGCCATGAAAACGTGTTTTTCATTTTGAGTTATCTTAACAAATATAGCCAGGAAACAATAGAAACCAAAATTGAAAATTCCGGTTTTTTCGAATATCTTCGGAAGTACTCGGAATTTTTAAAAACGCAAAACGGCATTTTATTGAGCATCAAATTGCGCAACTTTGCCTTCATTTAACCGATCCTGCATCTCTTACGGTTTCCGAAATCCCAATGATGAGCGTCGAATCTGAGCCACCCTGTACATCTTACAGGAAAAATGTTGAATAACTTTTTAAAAAGAAAATTTTTAATAGGCAAATCTTGAGTTAATCAATTAAATGTAATTGCAAAATATCCAAATTTTCTGTTCAGGTAAAACCAAAACGACAGCAGCCACCAGCAAATAATTTGTTATAGGGCAGTCATTGATTAAGTGACACTGTTCCTCATGTCAGTGTCAACATTCATTTTACAGATACCTGTTTAGTTTTACCTGAACAGAAAATGTCGGTTATTTTGCAATAATATTTTATTAAATAATTTAAAATTCGCTTTTTAAAATTTCTGTTTGTCATATTGGTTTGTTCAAAAACGTATCTTACATTTTTTCTGTAATATGTAGATGAAACAAATCTGATTGCACAATCTTGATTTTGATTTAAAAAAATTCAATGGTTAAAGTAAATTATGCCTAACTGGATTCGTTTTGGAAATACGAGTGTTTTTGTTTATGTACTTTAAAATAAAACTTAAAGAAAAAATATAAGTACGCCTCTGAATTCTGCGTAAAAATCCCTAAAACTTCTCTATTTACATTTTTTTATCTCTAATATTAAGCTAGTTACAAGTGCCTGGCCAAAATGACAAAATTGAATAAACACTTTGTGTCTTTAAAATAAATCAAGTTAGCCATAATTTACTTTCACCATTAATTTTTTTAATTATTATTATTTAAATCGAGGTTGCGAAATCTGATTTGTTCTGGTTAGTTGTGGTTATACCCTGCAAGGTTAACGAAAAGGCGCCGCCCTGTACAGGGTGGCTCGAATTCGACGCTCATCATTGGGATCTCGGAAACCGTAAGAGATACAGGATCGGTTAAATGGAGGCAAAGTTGCGCAATTTGATGCTGAATAAAATGCCGTTTTGCTTTTTAAAAATTCCGAGTACTTCCGAAGATATTCGAAAAAAACCGGAATTTTCAATTTTGGTTTCTATTGTTTCCTGGCTATATTTGTTAAGATAACTTAAAATGGAAAACACGTTTTCATGGCAACTTTTTCTGCTCTATAATTCAGTGTGATTAAATATTGAATCTGACGTTTCGGCTTCTGGCGACCATCATCAACTTAATTTTTTAAATACGGACCTGATATTTTTTCAATTTAAGTAAATCCTTTCATCACTCTTCAAACACTATATATCGCCACTTTGTTATTTTCCGACGTTTCGTACAAAAATTTCATCACCAGAATATTGCATATTTATTTAACCATAATACGGCCCTGAACTACATTTTTAGGTAAGAAGGTAAAAAAAGAATAAACTTATTACATATTCGTAATCTTTTTATTGCAACTCATTGATATCTAACAGCGGAAATTACTTTATTAACCGAAAATTTCATGAATATTAGACATAAGATACAAAAAGGTAGACAACAAATCAGCTTACATAAACAATTTGTAATACTATCTTGATGACCATATTAAAAAAAAAACATAATTTAATCACTATTAAAAGTGTTCAAAGAGATAACCTTCCGCCTCGATGCATTTTCTTGCTTTGCTTTGTATTATTAATACAGCTCGATTAATTGTTCTCGCAGGAATGGCAGCGACTTCCCTTATCAAATTTTGTCGTAGTACTTAAAGGTCGTGAGGTGCATTTTTAAATAAACGATTCTTAAGATATCCCCAAAGGAAATAATCTAGGGGACTAAGATCTGGGCTCCTAGCGGGCCATCTTGCAAAACCATTTATTAGGAAATATAATAATATGGTAAAGGAATTGAGCTACTTTCCTTCCATTGTGGGCAGGAGCTCCGTCTTGCTGCCACTATATTTCTTGAAATACTGCCAAAGGTTGATTATCTAGGGCGTCTAAGACATCATTTCTAATCAAATTTAGATATCGTTCGGAAGTTATGGTCCCTTCGTAAACGAAAGGTCCAATAATTTTGTTCCTCCACATACCAATCCATACATTAAATGAAGTTCTCCCTTGAATTCGTACCTGCTGGTTAGTTTCTGTTAATAAAGTAATTTCCGCCGTTAGATATCAATAGTTGCAATAAAACATTATGAATATGTAATAAGTTTATTCTTTTTTTTACCTTTTTACCTAAAAATGTAGTTCAGGGCCGTATTATGGTTAAATAAATATGCAATATTCTGGTGATGGAATTATCTGTACCAAATGTCAGCAAATATCAAAGTGGCGATATATAGTGTTTTAAGAGTGATGAAAGGATTTAATTAAATTGAAAAAATATCAGGTCCGTATTTAAAAAAATTAAGTTGATGGTCGCCAGAAGCCGAAACGTCAGATTCAATATTTAATCACACTGAATTATAGAGCAGAAAAAGTGGCCATGAAAACATATTTTTCATTTTGAGTTATCTTAACAAATATAGCCAGGAAACAATAGAAACCAAATTTGAAAATTCAGGTTTTTTTCGAATATCTTCGGAAGTACTCGGAATTTTTAAAACTCAAAACGGCATTTTATTGAGCATCAAATTGCGCAACTTTGCCTTCATTTAACCGATCCTGAATCTCTTACGGTTTCCGAAATCCCAATGATGAGCGTCGAATTCGAGCCACCCTGTACATCTTACAGGAAAAATGTTGGATAACTTTTTAAAGAGAAAATTTTTAAGAGGCAAATCTTGAGTTTGAGTTAATAAACACTTTGTGTCTTTAAAATAAATCAAGTTAGCCATAATTTACTTTCACCATTAATTTTTTAATTATTATTATTTAAATCGAGGTTGCGCAATCTGATTTGTTCTGGTTAGTTGTGGTTATACCCTGCAAGGTTAAGGAAAAGGAGCCGCCCTGTACAGGAGAGCCAATAATTAACCTCCTTAAAATTTACATGTTCCACACGGCGATGCACCACCCGATATTATGAAAAATAAGAACAAAAGTTCCTAGTTTTTGGACCACAGATTGTTAAAATAATATTTTTTTAAAATAATACCTTTTATACCAATCTAAATTGAAAAAAAAAATGGAAAACGTCTCCTATTTACTAAAAGGCATTTTTAGACACAAGAAAAATACATTTTTATCAGTGTCGTCCATAAAGGTTTTAGGGTAAATATATTTCTCGAGATAATAAATAGACGCCATTGCATTTGCCTGAAAAAGAAATACTTTTGGGATTTTCATTTAGTTTTCAACAAATTTGAATCCTTAATTTGTTTTTATTAAACGTACTCTTAATATAATTTTTGGGCATGGTCATGGTCGCTATTTAATTAAAGTTCATACACAAGAGTCAGACATATGTGTTTCCAGGGCAGTTCCTAGGGTGTCTCGGGCCGTGGTGCAAAAAATTATTTGCCGCTTCTAGAACAAAATGTGTATTAAGGTATACAAATTTCAGAAGACCAAAGAAAATATCTTCCCTCTTAAAAACAAAAATAACTATCCTTTAATCAATCCATTCCACTAACCAGAACCAAGTCCTCGTCAATATTTTTTGAAGACAAAAAAAGGTCCTTGCTTTAAAATTATACTGCTTTCCAAATGTCAAAATCGCCATTCATTTGCACCATGGTGCATTGCACCACTTATACCACCCGGTAGACACGGCCCTATGTATTTCCATGTATTTTTCGCCCCTGAATCCGATATCGAGCTTAAAAATGGGCCTTTACGTCCGAAAACTGCCGAAAATGACCTCTATAGGCCCTGAAATACATTTTCCGGAAGAAGGTAAAGGTTGAGGCTGCATTCTGAAGCCAAATTCGGATTTTTGCTCGACAGATCTACGGCTAACTGAAATTTCCTGTTTAAGACCGGGAAAATGAGCCCTTAGAGGCTGGAAAATCGTGTTTCAGACGTAGCAATTACAACAGTAATATTTTCATGTACTTTTAAATGCGGGATCTTACACTATGCGCGAAAAGTTTTTGGCCTGTTGAAATTCCCAGTTTGGGACTGGGAAAATGACCCCTAGGGGTCGTAAAATTGTATTTTGGAGGTAGCAAGCACAACAGTGAGATTTTTATGTTCTTTTAAATTCTGTAGCCTAAATTGTGCTTGACAGGTTTTTACATAAGTGTCCTTTAAGGATCATTTTCCTGGTCCCAAACTGGTAATTTTAACGGGCCAAAATCTTTTAGCGCATAATTTAAGAACCCGAATTTAAAAATACATGAAAATATTGCTGTTGTGATGGCTACGTCTAAAACATTATTTTCCGGCCCCTTAGGGGTTATTTTTCATGTACCAAACAAGAAAATTTACTTGAGCATAAACTTGTCGATCACAGTCTAAGCTACGGAATTTAAAAGTACATGAAAATATCACTGTTGTGAACGTCTGAAACACGAGTTTGAATGAACATATCAAAAAATGGTTAGTAGATATTTATTCAAGCAAAAACCGCAAATTAAATTAACAAAGTCAAGAAATTCAATTTATCGTAAATAAAAGGAGAATAAAAACCAAACATTATTTTTTTAAGGAAAGGCAGTGACGTACCATTGTTTTCTCGAATGTTACAAACAGTCTTTTAATGCAAAGGAGTTCAAAAACTATTCTTATAAATTTTTATGAGATGTGCTCATAGGAAGTTTTTTCTTATTTTTTATTTAAAATTACCCCGTTAAGATTGCTTGTCGGTGGAGTTACTGAACACCCATTATTTGGGTTTTTTATTTTTTATTAAAAGCATAAAATATTATACCCCACTTGGTATAATTTATTTTAATTGTATGCAAAATCCTATTTTTTCCGACTGGCAATAAAGTTGGTTTTTAATAATGAATTTAATCTGACTGACGATAAAATACGTGAAGCACAAAACTGAAAAATCTGGCAATAGTGGAGCTATAAATATATAATTCCACGTGCTCTAAATATTTTAGATACCACATTTAATAAATTTAGCTTTGGCGTTCCTATTAAACGGATTGATAAAAATAAACTATTTTGTTTGTTTATCTTTAACAATTCTACAAGAGTAAACAGAGTTCGTTTTATTTTATTTTTGGTTTCTAGAGACAAGGTTATTTTGTGCAGGCTTAATAATTTTAAATTATATAAACTTTTATTACTTACATTGTATAAAAATTATAAAATTCTTTGTCTAAGTTCTTAAAACTTGAATTTTGTTGAAAATATTTTTCATATTGAATAATTAAATCCTTTGTTGCCTCGTATGCACAAACTTCGTTCATATATGATGCATGTTGAAACCTAAAAACAGCTTTTATTTTAAAATCAGCAGTAGCTTTAGGTTCCTAAACCAATCTCTAAACCTGATTTGGAAAGCAAACGCAAAGTGATGCAAATATCTCTTTCACAAAACCTTAATTTACTATTGGATTGGGGCGCAAAAATATCGGTCATTTTAATACATCCAAAACACAATCATTACTGGTCGTGAAATAAGTCACTAAATACTCATCCTTTTGTTATGAGCGGTAAAGTTTTACAGAGCACTGGCTTAAACACATTTTATCTTTTTTTTATCTTTTTGACATCCCACGAAGGTCTATGCCTAAATACCAGAGTACCGTGGGTGTCGGGTCATTAGATGTTTAACCCATCGTTCCCCTGTTCCGTCAACGTTGTCCCAGCACTGAAACATGCAGTTGCATTTCACAGCACCTTTTAGACAACGCGGTAGTGCCACCACGGTCGTTATTTTTAAATAACTACTACCTAAATATGTCTCCCCTGCTGGGAATCGAACCGCCGACCTCTGGCTACGAAGATCAAAGCTCTGTCCACTAGGCCACGGGGAGACAATCTATATCCACGGCATCTTCAAAGAAGCTTGGATTTCTCTTTCGACCCTTCTAATTCATACACTTATTGTGTGTCCCAAATCCGGCCTCCTTGGAGTATTGGTCTCATATTTGGGGCATGGCTTCCCCACAACTCTAAGCATTCTTGATTCTATTCAAAGAAGAGCTATTCGTCTCATTAATGATCCTTCAATTACAGAAAGGCTTTTCTCTCTTGCCCATCGTTGGGCTTTGGGGGATCTATCGCTTTTTTATAGGTTCTTTCATGGCTTCTGCTCTGAAGAATTGTCCAGTATAGTTCCTCCACTCACGGTTCCCAACAGAGAAACTCGTGGTTCCGCGCGTATGCATCCCTATACGGTCCAACTGGACAGACCCCGAACTTCCCACTTTGTTCGTTCTTTTATCCCTAGAGTTTCTAGAATGTGGAACCTGCTGCCCGCGGAGGTCTTGTCTGAGACAGGTGACCCCCACAACCCTTAGCATTTTTATTCACAGAAAAGTTCAAAGAAAAGTTTGTTTGCCTCATTAATGATCCCTTTCTTACAGAAAAGCTTCGCTCTCGTGCCCATCGTCTGGCTTTTTATAGGTACTTTCATGGCTTCTGCTCTGAAAAATTGTCCAATATAATTTCTCCAGTCATGGCTCCCAACAGAGAAACTTGTGGGGCCTCACATATGCATCCCTATACGGTCCAATTGGATAGGCCCCGAACTTCTCACTTTGTTCATTTTTTATCCCTAGAGAGGCTCAAGCCACCCCCAGTACGTTAGTATTTAGGCTTATTGCCTTCGCGGATTGTCCAAAAATAAAAAGAAGGTGATAAAAAAAATTATCTTCTAAATTTTAGCTTGGCCTCTTATAACAAGTAATTTATTAATTGTTAGTTCCAAACTGTTAAAAGGTAAAAATAATTAAGAGGTTTATGTATGTAATTTATGTACTTTAATAAACAACAATTGAAAAAAAAACTGTAATACTAGGGTGTTACAGAATGCTGTTGGGAAAATTTAGGGGCATATTCTACATCAAAACATATAAAGAAAAGTTCGTATAAACATGGATCCGCAAATGTTCTGTTTTTAAGATACAGGGTGATAAGTTTTTTAAATAGCCCATTTTAGTAAAAATTGTTAGATTAAATATAAACTAGGGTAATTGATTTTCGCAAAGTTTGTTTTTTAGATGCTCATACAAAAT
Organism: Listronotus bonariensis; assembly: GCA_014170235.1. Lineage (NCBI taxonomy): Eukaryota > Metazoa > Arthropoda > Insecta > Coleoptera > Curculionidae > Listronotus > Listronotus bonariensis. The sequence continues at coordinate 22,634 of JACEGR010004385.1, forward strand.
TTTAATCTACAGGTGGAAAAGAAATCTACCAAGTTTAAGCTCTTAATATTCATTTTATGTACTTACCATTTAAATTTAAAGTTATCGTATTTAAATTGGACGTCTTTTTTTTCAAATTTCTAATGCCTAGCCAGTTTTTACTTACCGGGTGTCAACGAATTTATTAGACAAACAATAACTTCTAGAGTAATTGACATATCAAAATGAGACTTGGTATAGGTATATATTATGAATAGAAGAGAGTATATGCATATTTTTTACCTCTCAGTCATTTTCGGTTAAACCGGAAATAACTCCAATTTTAAATTTTTAAATGGGACACCCTGTATATTTCGTCATTTTTAAATTCCTAGGACAATTCTAAGTTAAACTGAAACATTTTAAAAAGTTTTTGGGCATACTTGATTTTTTTTATTTTATGAGTTTTTAATATTGGGAAGCTTTGATGCGCATTAGTCAAACGCGATTATGAATAAAACGCACGTGTAAACGCTTTTAAACCATTTTTACAACCAAATGTAATTTACCCTATATTAATTATTGTTTTAATGCAAATTATCAGTGGCGTTGCGTCACCAAAATAAGGCGTAGGCGAAGTCGTGTCCGCGAGGCCCCTTTTATTTCGTAAAGACGCAAAATTGTTGAGGAGCAAAAAAATGTCCTCCCCATTTTTTCACTTTTTTTAACAAATTCTACAGTTTTGCGAGGCCCCTAATTTACAATATCGGGCCTCCAAGACCGCCGCCATCTTTAATTTTAGTATATTTCCTATATCACATTCTATACCTTCACCTTGCCACGAGACCGTAGGCGGCCGCCTATGCATAGCTGTGCCACTGAAAATTATGCCTCCTAAAACGATTAAGAACCGTTTACACATGTGTTTTACTCAAATTTACATTTGGCTAATGCGTATTAAAGGGCTCGTGTAAACTTAATAATTAACATCTACCCAAACAATAAATGTAATACGAATTGCGACTTTAAAAGCCATATAAGAGCATTTACACATGCGTTTGATTTAAATTCGCATTTGGCTAATGCCAATTAAAGCGCTCGTGTAAACTTAGTAAATACTTTATTTGTTTACATTCTTTAACAGTCCGGCAGATTATGCTAAATGTATTAGGTTTTGCCTAAAAACGTAATGCTTTTGGGCGTCTGTTGGGTAGATAATTAAATACTGGAAATAAAATAGGCTCCAAGTACCAAAAACAAAATGTGGAGGAAGTTCATAATTATATTTGTTTATTTTTTAGTTGGGGGTATCATCATAGCTTTAAAGTTTTTATGCAGAAAAAAAGGGTTCTACTTATAAATTAGGACAATAAATTTACATATACCTATGTTTCCTGTCAGTTTAAAGAAAACTCAAAGTACAATTCTCATTTTCTTAAATTGGTCTTTAAGTGTCTAGAATTTAATTTTTAATAAGGAACTAAATTTAAAATCTGTTTTGTTTTGCTAATGGCACATTGGCTATTTGACCACTCCCTCTCGCTTAAGACTTAAACCCTTTTAATAAGTGGCGTTCTCCTGCACCCTTACGTTCGTTATAGATGTAAGTACCGAGCAGAAAACCACGTTATACACCTAATGCTTATTTTAATCCATTGGTGATGCGTATAGAATACACCTTTGGGATAAAATACATTTCGACTTTTTTGACACTTAGATCCTTTTTTATTTTTATAATTTAATTATTAAAAAATAAATTCAAATATTAAATACCACCAAAAAATATTTAAAAAAGTTGTTTCAAATTTAATTTTTAACCGATGTGCACAATTTTAAAATAAATTTAAAAAATAAATAAAAAGACATTTATTTAAAAAAAAACATTTAATTTATAAATCTTAATTTTGTGCTTTAAAATTAGTTTTCTAACTATAAAAAAAGAATTTAATTTGCTTTATTATAATTTTTGTAATTTCTTTAAAATTTAAAACAACAAAACTAAAAAAATTAGATGCGGCAAGTACCACTAAGTGTGTAAACTCTAATTTTCTAAGATTTGCATTCATATTTAACAATTAAAGTTTAGTAAGTCATGGCAAAAAAAACTCAATAATTTAAACTCGTACTTATACAAAAATGATCTTGAACATTTTATACCAATTATATTTTTGTATTTGCAACACAAGTAGGTTTTAAAACAAATACAACATACTAATGTGAAATAATCTATTTAGTTAATATTTTAATTACATTATAGGTCTTAAAAAATGAGCTTGTTACTTTATCTTTAGCAAACCTATTTCAAAACAAAAAACTAAGATTCGTAAATCGACTGAATTATATTAAAAAATATATATATGTTTTGGGTTTTATTTTAAATTTTGCATATCGGCCTTAAATTAAATTTGTTACAACTTGTACTTTTTAAAATATTTTTGAGATATACCGCCAACTAGCATGACTTGTTTTATTTTATTTTAATTTTAATTAATACCTTTTTCAACGGAGACCCATAAACCAGATGTCAATAATAATTTTTAGGTTAGAGGTGCTTGCCAAATTTTTTTTATTTTTTATTTTAAGAAAAAAGTTATGTGTCCAGCTCTTTGGCGGTCAATGTAAAAATAAGATTATTTTATTTACTGGCGTAGATAGTATTTTCAAATTACCATATCTTAAAACTAATTTATACTAGATGCCAGTGGCTTTATAAGGGACACTTTGGTGAAGAAAGTTTATAATTTCGTAAAAAAGTTTTTTTGGAAAACCCTCCAGAAAAGTTTTAAATGTAGGTAACTCTTCTTTTTGTATTTTTTTTTTCATGAATTTAATGAAATTTTATTGACAAATTCTAAATTTTAAACAATAATGTATTTTTTAAAGTATATACCGGGTAACAACGAAATTACCATCCATTATTTTATTTTCTTCGGTGATAACGTAAACCTTTTAAATTTTTGTATTTTATATTCTTTCACTAGATGCCAATTTTTGGTATAATAAAATATGCGTACAACTTCCGGTTTAACCGAAAGTTACATAAACTTTGTTATTGTAAATGGAACACTCTGTATATTTTTTAAGATTTGATTTCTACAAGCCATTCCTAATAAAAATTTTTTATTAAATCTGTAACTCATCTCTTTTAGTTTTAGAGAAATTGGCGTTTGAATATGTCCAGACGACCGCACAATATGCAAGTTTATGGGAAAACAAATAAACATAACACAAATTTAAAATTGTTAAATTGTTTCTTTTCAAAGACTTGATCTCCTAAAGTCATTAAAATACTACTTCCTGTTTTACCGGAAGTGCTGTTAAATCTAAAGTTCCAAATATTATGATAACTTTACTAATTTTAATGGAACAGCCTATATATCAGTTATGGCGAACGTGTTTAAATAAACGTGCCATTTTTGTACAAAAATGTGAAATGATGTCATTGACGTGCCATTAATAATTTTTATAGGGAAAAAAGGGTCATCACATACTTTTTACTTCAAATACAGAAGATAGCGTGCTGTTCAATTTTTCAGGTAGTCCAAATTTTAAAAAACAAAAGAATAACGTTTAACACTTCTACTCATATTAAAGGGAACAAAAAAAACAACTTGAGCACGCGTGTCATTGGTTCGCCATAACTGCTATATATTTTTAATATTTATATTCTACCATTTATTCCTGATATTAAATTTCTAATATAACTATAACCTATTTTTTGTAGATTTTGAGAAAATTGCGTTTAAAAATTTCCAGACGATCGCCACCATATGCAATATTTATGAGAAACAAATATTCGGAAAATTTTATGCAAATTTAATTAGTTTATTTTTAAACGCAATTTTCTCGGAAACCACAAAAATAGGTGATAGTTATATTAAAAATTTAATATCAGGAATAAATGGTAGAATCTTAATATTAAAAAATATATAGGGTGTTCCATTAAAATTATTAGGGTTTGGATATTTAGAAGTTCAGATTTTACAGCACTTTCGATTAAACCGAAAGTAGCATTATAATGACTTTGGGAGATCAAGTTTTTGAAAAGAATGTGAGAATTTTAAATTTTTGTGATGTTCAATTGTTTTTCCAAAACTTGCATTTTGTGCTGTCGTCTGGACATTTTTAAACGCCATTTTCTCTAAAACTAAAAGAGATACGTTATAGATTTGTTTAAGGTTTTATATTAGAAAGAACTTGTAGAAATTAAATCTTAAAAAATATGCAGGGTGTTCTATTTAAAATAACAAAGTTTATGTCACTTCCGGTTAAACCGGAATTAGTATGCATATGTTATTATATCCAAAATTGGTATCTAGTGACACATTATATTATATTAAAATTTGAAAGGTATATCTTTTACCAAAGGAAATTAAATGCTGGATAATTTTGTCACCCGGTATAGCCTCTCAAAATTTTTTCACTTCGCAATTTTTTTAGGCAAAATGTTTATATGCCTCTAATTATTAGGAAAAGTTAAATAATTTAGCGAAATTTAATAAAATTCACCAAAAAATTCAAACAAAGAATTCCCTTTAGAAACATGAATTTATTTGTTGTGAGAGGGATCCTATTTTTTTTTATTAAAGTGTTTCTCCTAAGGCCAATAGCATTTGATATAAATTTGATGTGGGTCTTATTTCCTAGTTTTAAGATAAAGTAGTTTGAAAATATTATCTACGTCAGTGATTTTATTAGGGATTCTTACTTAATTTTTTACCAATTAAAAAAAACTTTGTTAAAAGTTTAAATAGCAATGCTTACTCTTCCAATGTTAACTGCTTTCCACTTTTTAACTTTTTGATAACCTTAGCATGATTATAAATATCCTGACGATAATTTGCCATTGGGCATATAGTGACAGCAGGAAGAGGTATTTCATAAATAGGTTTTTGTTTTGTTTGAAAGCCAGCGATTACTGGACAATTTTCCCATTTTTTGTAGGTCAACATTATATAATATCCACAGCCAAACAAACACAACAAAAAGACAATGAGCCACCAACCTCTAAAATAAATCAACTGTTTAAATAATAACAACAATCATAAATGCCTGTAAATTTAAAAGTTTATTTATTTATTTATTACAACATTTACGGGTAACCCCATTTTACAAAATTTAACAATATAAATTTTAATATAATAACAAACAGATGATGGAAACAATAATACAATATAAGTATACTTAAAAAAAACTAAATAAAGCTAAAGGATCACATTTGAGAACAATTACAGTAGAACAATAAATGAAAAAAATACATATATATAATTATTCAGTATCACATTATTTATCACAAAAGTCTTCGTTTAAAGCCAGAGAGACTGCAATCAAAAATATTAATATTTTTATCCAAAAAGTTTAAGTATTTTAAAGCTCTGTCTATAGGGAGTGTGCGCCATAGTTTGTTGAATGGAAGGGAATGTAAAATAAGTCCACATGTCGTAAACATCTATTAGGAACATTCAATCGAATCAAAGCCAGCAACTGAGAGCAATTAGAAATACCATTTATCAATTTAAAAATAAAACATGCATCAAACATGAGTCGTCTCTTCTCAAGTGTTGCCAACCTTAACACATTCAACATGTCCACTCTATGATAGTTCGCCATACACAGACCATACTTATAAGCAGCAAATCTTAAAAATTTGTGTTGAACACGTTCAATCATATATTTATGGTTGTGATAAAAGGAGACCATATCACGGTGGCATATTCCACATTCGATCTAACAAGTGACCAATATAGATTTCTTATTGTCTCAATTGAAAATTGTGAACAATTTCTCAATACAAATCCCAACATTCTCATTCCCTTAAGACTCACCCTGAAAACATGCTCAACAAAAGTTAGCCTTTCATCAAACCAGACACCAAGATCCTTTGAAGGCTTAGTATAGGACAAATCCACATTATCTTTTGAGTACTTTGTTGGAATTCTTTCACGACTTCGAAAAAAACTGATATAATAACATTTATTTATATTTAAAAACAGATGATTCGACTGTGTCCACTGCCAGAGCGCATTCAGATCCTCCTGAAGTTCCACTGCGTCCCCCCCGTCTTAACCACTTTGTAAATTTTTAAGTCATCAGCAAACATAAGACCCTTTGAATGACGTAATACGTCAGTCAGATCATTCACGAATAACAAAAACAAAAGGGGAGCGCAATGAGACCCCTGGGGAATACCAGATGTAGCCTCAAACACTCTTGAGACATTATTATTAATCTTCACAGCCTGCGTTCTACCTGTAAGAAAACTATCTAACCATTTAATAAGTCCCTGAGAAAAGCCCAAACCTGCGAGCTTTGCCAAAAGAATCTTAAAGTTCACCTCTGTCGAAAGCCTTGGAGAAGTTAGTGTAGATTGTCTCTACCTGATGGCCCCTCTCCAAGGCTTCCAGCAAGTCAATCTTATATGTCGCCAAGTTCTCAGTTGTATACCTATTATCAGAGAATCCAAACTGACCATTATTTACAATTTCTCTGCATGAGCAATTAAGTTGGTCATACATTAAGCTATCAAAAAGTTTTGCCATTGATGACTGCTTACAAACCTCTCTGTAATTAGCAATATCCTCCATAACGCCCGACTAAAAAACAGGAGTTATGTAACTGTGTTTCCACAAAGTAGGAAAAGTACCGCTATCCAATGATTTACTAAAGATAAGATGTAAAGGCCTTGTCATTGTAAACACGCAGTTTTTCAAAAATAGATCAGGAATCTGATCAGGTCCACAGGTGGTCCTAGTAGGTAATTTTTCGATCTTAGTAAAGACATCAGCAACTGAAAAGTTCCTCATAGACAGGCTAACCGAACGATCAAAGTGAATTCTGGAACAGGGCAATCTAAATCGTCTTATACATTCGAGAAAGAGAGTCTTTAAATAAAATTTGGCTTGGAAAGTTTATTTCCATCGTATCTCTTATTTTTTATAATAATCATAAAAAATTGTGTAAAGCCCAAGTACTAAATACCGTAGGCTTCGTTTTTTGGATAATTAGCTTTTTTTAGTTTTTTTTCACTAAAAATATTTAAAGTGACCTTAAATCGTGACCCTTTAAATGCAACGAAAAAATGTCACGATTTTGCAAGATGCCAGAACGATTTTTTTACGGCAAATATCACAATTAAAAATTTAAAATTCAAATAAAAAGCAATTATTAAGTTTAATTAAACAAAGCTGCAATATAACATAATATTTAGAAATAAAACAATTAAAACTCAAACCCAAATCTTTTTGCTGATTAATTCACGGGCGTAGTTACCGCAAAAATTATGTAAGCAAAAGAAACAGGTGCTGGGAATCTGTCGCCTAAATTGGGAAAGTTGGCCTTTTTTTGTTGGTCTTCAAAAATTTTAGATATAGGAACGAAAAATGCAATGCTAAAATAGGAAAAAGAATGTTGTTTGGAAAGAAAAGACCTTTTTTTTTGGTCTTTAAAAATTTTTTATGGCCCTAACTTATTGTGATACGAGGCCCCTCCAAGGCTACGCCGTCAGTTTCTATTTATGTATTTTACTTTTGAAAAAGGCATATTTATAACTCCCTTTCTTGTTAATGAAAATCCTAAACCCTGAATAAAAATTTTGTGTTTATAGAACTTAATGCTCTCGGTAATGATGGCTAAATAAGCTTTATTTATTTAGCAGATCAAAATAAGTAATTTGAGATTTGTAAAACAGCCTCAATTGGTCACAAATGGTCATACATGGTAAGTATGTGACGAATTGGTTATTCATGCACCAACTTTTACAGCGTGTTTAAAATATCAAAATTATTTAAAAATTTGTAGTGTCTCAAATTAATTATACGTGGCTCAATAAAAAGGATGCAAGGATGCACAAAATGTTTACCATTGGTCAGTATGATTAATTAATTAGTCAGCAACATTAAAAAAATATAGCTAGTAATTTAAAAAATTTAAAGAACTGGTCACATGTAGGTACTTCATATTTGGTCAACGATACTGGAATAAATATAAAAATTTAAGGTCACTAATTGCTACGTAAATATATCTAAAAACTCAACCTTAACATTCGGAAGTAGTTTCATGCTGTAGGTCACAAACTGGTCACGATTGGTCATTAGGTCACAGTAATGTAATTAGTCAGCAGTAAAATAGAATTAAGAAAAGTTATTTTAATTTATTAATTTCTACATAGGAATATTTATTTTTTTAAGACTGAAGATGGGAGCTTATCGGACGCGATATTAATTGGTCACAAATTGGTTATAATTAGTTAATAAGTTGCTGTAACGGGTCATCGGTAAAATAGACTCTAAAAAAGTTGTTTCAAAATTATTACTTGTTATATAAAAATAGGTAACATCTTAATATTAATATTCAGTACCCATTCGATGCTATATTAATTGGTCACAAATTGGTTACGGTTGGCAAGTCGGACGCAGGTTGGTCGGTCAGAGGTTAAAAAAATATACAGGGGTGGCTTTACATTTTTTAGGAATATATTATGTATCGCCTCAATATAAAAAATCAAAGCTTATTCTATGCTACAAAACTTGGTCACAAGTTGGTCATGATTGGTCAGTAGGGCACTGAGGCCCACTAACTAACCGTAACCAATTCGTGACCAATTTATATACCATTTAATGCGCTTTAAAAGATGATATTGAGGTGCTAAATATATTTTTAAAAAATTAGTGTAAAATTGTCCCTGTATATGTAAAGTAACTTGTTTTAATTCTATTTTTCTGCTGACCAATTACTGTGACCTTATGACCAATCGTGATCAATTCGAGACTAATTGTTACACGCTGTAAAAGTGTATAAATGACTAATTTGGTGACCATTTCGTGACCAATTCGAAGCTGTTTTTAAAATCTCATATTTCACATTTTGGGCCGCTTTTTTACCAACAAAGTTTGGCTGCCGCATTTGGGCACCCGAGCCAAAAAGTTGGCCATATGCTCATTGATTATGCTGGTTGCAAAACATCGACCATCGATCAACCTAACATCAATGTTTTTATACCATCGATGAACATCGCGCACCGTAAATAAGGTTGGTAATATGTCTTACCTTTCAATATAACTTCTTCTTTCACCAAAATATCTAAATCCATGAATACTAGTGGATTTGCAATATTCCTTAAAATAATTTCGCAATTTAAAACACACTTTAGAGTTTTGTTGCCCATTTTCGACTTTCATTATGTAAATAGGTATGACCTTTGGAGATTTTTTTAATGATTATATTTAGGTTTTTTAGCCCACCTAAGTACTTTATATTAAAAAAATAGAGAAATAGAACAACAATTTAAGGAAGCTTATACGTATATAATGCTGAGGGCATATTTTTCCTAGTTTCATATATTTCGTTAACTAACACGTTTAAATTACAAAGGCGTGGTACAAAAACAAACGTATAATTTCATTTTTTATTAGAAAACTAATTTTTACATTTCATTTCCATACGTATAGAGAGTGTGCAAAACATAATGGACACATACATTTATTTGATTTAGAAAGGACTTGAACTAGGTTAAGACAAAGGTAGTACAAGGCTTTGAATGTCTATAATCTAACATCAAGTTGTAATTACTTGTCCGGGCAATTAAATAATATATTAAACGTTATAAAATAATTACGTGACACATGAATTATAGTTCATGTCTGAGGTGTTGGATGTTTCATCACAATACGTTACGTCATGTCGAGATTGGGTCAGGTCGTATATTGTAACATACAGGGTAATCAAACTTAAGTCGGCACTATTGCTAACTTCTTCTGCCTCCAGAAAAACAATTAAACATGGGTATTTTATTTATTACAAAAACGTACTTTTTTTTAACGAAACACCCTGTATATTCTATAATCATTTAAAAGATCTGTCAAAGAGTTTAAAAAAAGTCAACATGTGATATATCTATTTTTTAATAGTTTTGGAAATATGACCATCTTCTGAAATTTAAAAGTAAACTGGCATTTTTAATAAAACACCGTGTATATTGCACCACCATTAAATGAATATTTTAAAGACCTTTGAAAATTTACCAAATTTGATATGTCTGCCTTTTAGAGTTTTGGAAATATGGCCATTCAAATCTAGAAAATAGTAGATATAATGTGAATTTTAACTAAGATACTAAACTTGGTGTATATAAGGGGTGATTCATTACAAGGTACTTTTTTAAAAGAATTAAAAAAAATTAAAAAAATAAATTTATTATATAAGTTATGCATATTATTTTACGGAAGAATCATATCTTACATTTATTTTTTAAAGATTATAGCTTTTAAAAGTTGGCTTTAACAACGCCTAACATGGTCTGTTCTTAAGCTCCAATTTCCGAGCGCCAAATCAATTCGTTAGAATCATCACTTACACTCGCAGCTACTGCCGCTATATTTTCTGCACTACATGCTGAATGTGGCCAAAGAATACCAATCCATAGAACTCCACAAGTGAGATTTCAGCGTACCCTAAAAATGTTTAGTACCTACCGCGACCAACAGATGGCGAAAGTAGTACGATGTCGCTTTGCTAATACGATTACCATCAGTTAGAGTGAGGATATACGCAAAATTTAGTAAAAATAAAATCCCCGATAAATGGACCCAGTATCCATAAGATTATTAAATTTATTATTTCAGAATAGGATATATCGATGCGTTTTTACAAAACATCGTAAGCGACATTCGCCAATTTTACGGGAAACGAGTTTTTCTTCCCATCGCATTATTTTTAAAGAAAAACCGAGACCTGAATGTTTTTATTTTAGATTTCTTCTTAATTTGAATTACAAAACAAACATATTTAACATTTAAAGTCAAAATTTTCAGAATCTCCTAAAAAAATCTATAAATTTTAAAATTCTAAACCTAAATAATAGTTAATTTTTAATTTTTTTATTTTTATTTAATTTATCTTGACAACGGTGGCAGACTTGCCACCAAAACGTCGATTTTTAGTTCTCTATTTACTTGCTTTATTTTTCTTTTTTGTTTTTTGGTACTATTAATTTATTTTTTGGCGTGTACCCAAATAACTACCATTAATTAAATGAACCGCCGAACCAATATAGAACATATCTTCATCTGAAATAAAGCCAATGAAAAAAAAACGTTTCCCGTAAGACTGACGAATGTCGCTTACGATGTTTTGTCAAAAACCCATCGATATATCCTATTCTGAAATCATAAATTTAATAATCTTACTACCGTTTATCGGGGATTTTATTTTTATTAAATTTTGCGTATATCCTCACTCTAACTGATCGGGCCGACTGCTCGTCAGCGACTGCTATCAATTTCTGATGGTAATCGTATTAGCAAAGCGACATCGTACTACTCTCGCCATCTGTTGGTCGCGGTAGGTACTAAAAATTTTTAGGGTACGCTGAAATCTCACTTGTGGAGTTCTATGGATTGGTATTCTTTGATGTGGCTCATTTGGTAAAGAATTATCCAATAATGAAAATTGGAGTTCAAATTTTTGTGATGGTACAGCTAGTAGTCGACTCTGTGCGCCGATTATGCGTGGACCATAATAATATGTTGCCCGAAGCGCACGAAACACATTTCTCGGAGAATGATTTTCATAATACAGTTGAACAAGTTTTAGACGTTGTGCCGGGGACTAAGTCTTTCCAGGATAAATTATCATACAGTACTGAAGACAAATACCATAACAGTTTGAAATTTGGACCTTCTCATCTATCCAAAAATACCTACTAGAAAAGGTACCTCTAAATGAATTAGCCCTTACATAGCATAGAGCTGTAAATAAAATTGAAATAACACATAATTTTTAGATTTAAATGGCCATATTTCCAAAACTATAAGAGATAGACATATCAAATGTGGTATATTCGAAAAGGTCCTTAAAATAGTCATTTAATGGTGGTGCAATATACAGGGTGTATAAATAAAAATGCCAGTTTACTATTAAATTCCTGAGGATGATATATTCGAAACTATTGAAAATTGGATATATCACATGTAACCTTTTCTTAAAGCTCCTTAATAGATCTCTCGAATGGTAATATAATATACAGAGTCTTCCATTAAAAAGATATATTTTTTCAATAAATCAAAAACCCGATATTTAGCTAATTGTTTTTCTGTTAACACGTTAATCAGCGTTTTTTTTCGCTACAACAACACTACAACATCAGTAATTTACCCAAAATCATATCTTCAATAATAAAGAAGCAATAATGCCGACTTAAGTTTGATCACCTTGTACACTAAACCAAATAAAAAAATTAAATGTTTTAATTTAAAGGTTAAAGTATAGAGGGTCCGGTGATAGCTTATGTGTAAGGTGCTAAGTCGTTGAGCGCACAACGGACGTGAGGTGGGTTCAAATCCTGCTGAGGCCAAATACTTATTTATAAGTTGGTCCGAAATTTAGTGGTTAGCTCAACACCAGACGGACAAAGTACAAAATGTATCGACGCTGAAGGCCACCAAAGGACCAGGGCGCCGGAACACACTTTGCCGTATCCTGCGCAACCGTGGATATGCGGACCCCACTCAGTTTGTAGGTTCAGTAGTGCGCCCTGGGTGGGGACAAGGTCTTAAGTTGTCGCTCATAGGACCGTGGTTCGGAACCCACGTTAAGCTGTAGGTCCCGTCTGGCTTACATCACCCAGACGTAAAAAGACACAATAACCCGAGCGGCTTTAATGCATGGGTTAACCCGGCCCTATTCTAAGGTCTAGAGTACTTATTAAACTGTTTTATAGTATTATAGTATATGTCAAACTTTAAATGCGTAGGAATTTTTATATTTTAACGTACTTGTTAGCGGCTTCTTTTTCATATTTTCTTACCTTAGGTAAAACATCCCTATTTTTATGCGTGTGTGCAAAGTAGTTACTTTGGGTACGCAATCGCACGTTAGGAAATGTAATTGGTTGCTGAAGCAACAACAAACGTCAAAACTATCAATGGGTTTTTGACAAAATATCGTAACATTCGTAAAATTTTACAGAAAACGATTTTTTATCATTGCGGTATTTTTAAAACTAAGTTGGTATTTTTTTTGTAAGTACATTAGTGCACAGCTTTATTTCAGTTCCCAGTTTTTGTTTAAAAATAACGCAATGGGAAGAAAAATCGTTTTTCGTAAAATTGACGATTTGATAATAAACACTTATAAAATAAATTATATATATTGTATGTTAAACGGTTTTAACACAACAAAAGAGAGGTAGGTTATAGTTCTAAGAGCTAAAAAATAATTCGGTAAGTCCTAGCTACCAGACCGCAACAATCTTCTCATCAATCTGGGATATTGATCAAACAAATAAATAAATCGTTGGGCGTAGCGTACCCAGAGTAAATATAATAATGGAAATTTCACTTACATAACGATTTTATTATTTGTCTGATCAATACTTCAGGTGGATGAGAAGATTGGTGCGATGTGGTAGCTAGGACCAAATTATTTTTAGCTTTTAATATATAACCTACATCACTTCTATTGTTATAAAACCGTTTACCAAAAAATATATAAACATTATATTAAGGTTTTTAGTTTTGTTGGTAGTTAATATTTCTCATTATACCGTGTTTAATAAATGCCTTACTATAACTAGTTTTACTAACGAACGATTTTATTATTTATCTGTAATTGATTCTTGTTCAAGCTGCTTTTTGTTTAGTAAATAGACCTGCACTGTCTAAACTATTTAATTTTTTTCAGAATGAGCTTTATTTTAGCAATCAAGTCCTTTCATTAAATATCCATATTGTGTAATCCGCCATTTTGTGGCGGCGGTTATCTTGGATTTTTTATTGGTTAGCTCTACTCTATCAATCAAGCCCTTTTATTATTGTATTATTAATTACTAGCTATGATTCCCGGCTTCGCTCGGGAGTTGATATGAGATTACGTGGTAGTTGAAATAAAAAATAAACTATGACGTAAAAAGTAAAAAAAATAGTGAAAACATTTTCTCATTATTTATACTATTTGTTTGTAAACAACATATAAATTGTGTATGTATAAATACACAAAATGTAATAACTTTAGTATAGTAACAAATGTAATTTAAGACTTTATTGAAATTGGAATTTAAAATTTCTCGCCATTACTACACATGCTGCAATTGCTCGCAGCGCCTTTCGAAACGCATCCCAAATATCCGTTGTTCTGAATGAAGTTCAAATACTCGACAACAGATGGCGCCACTACACTTAATTTCCAAGTTGAAGGGTTGGAAGAGTCCTTATATCTTTAAAGATACGCCCGTTAGGGTAAAACGGGAACTTTCTTGTTCGAGGGGGATAAAGGGCTATCACACTATATAAGTCCCTTTATCGTATCGGGACTCCTTTTCAAGTTTTATTGGCACGCACATTTTATCAACTTAGTTTTATTATATATAATTATAATGATATGTAATCCATCATTTTGTGGCGGTGGCCATATTGGATTTTGATATAAGTATTACCTAAACCAAAGAATATGATAGCTACCGCAATAGAACTACGGACAAGTGTAAAGAAATCGGCGCCGAAAATCGAAGTCCTCTCATAAGCCCGCCTATACAGACCGTGAAGCTGTCCATATAAGCGCGTGGTGATAAATCGTTCGTATTTCTGCCATTTAAAATGGAGTTCTATTAGGATAGCTATACTATTCTTTTTATTATACTATACTTTTAAAGCTTCTTTTATCATGCAAATTTTTTAAATTTATAAATATCCTAGTTTCTATATAAAAAAAAGAATTTGTAACACTTGGACCCTCCTTACACTTATCCTTCTTTTCAAGAAGTAAAATTATTGTTTTTAAGCACCCGGTATACTGGTAATGCTGTACTTTTAGTTTAAAGTTTAAATATCTTTCTTTTTTTTTCATTTACAGTAATTTTTTTAATATTATTATTTCTCATATTTAAACACTTAACCTAATTAATGTGTACTTTGTAATTAAACTTTGTTGCACAATGGCGTGATACTCAACATTTAATAATTTAATTTGTTAAAGAAAATATTTTGTACCTTTAATAAATTCATATATCGCAAATAAAAACCAGATAAAAAATTAACAACATTTTTTTCTCTATTACTTTTCGAAAAAAATCAAGAGAAAAATACCCTTAATTTTTATAAGATTAACAATTTTTGTAAAGAAAATATGTTTAGGATTAAAAATATAATTTTATATGCCAACTTATTTATTTTCAAGAAAACCTTTTTTTTAATGTGTTAAGGCTAAAATTTAAGTTTGTACTTTAGTGCATACCTACATATTTATTTTTAAATTTAATATGTAAAGAAAATTTAAGAACTGTCAAAATAGCGAAAAGTCACATAAACGCTCGTTATTTCAGAAAAAAATGTTAAAGTAGTTTTTTTTTTTAATAAATCAATTTGCATATTTTAAAGGTATTTTTAATCTCAAAAATTCTTTTCCCTAACAAAATTTCCGTCATTATGAAGATATGGGTACTTTTCCCTGATCAAAATTCATATTTTTTGAGAAACCTTGTATACAACTGCAGAAAATTATTATCTGATAATTGCATTTTGGGTTTAAGACTAAGCAGAACTTTTTATAAGGGATAACTTTTTTGTAAAATTAATAATAAAAGAATTTTTATTATATGGTGCGTACTTAAGTAGACCATTATACCGCCGTATAATATCAAAACGTTAAAATACTTGAGCACAAAAGGTAAATAAAGTTAAACAGCGAGAAACTTTTTTTTGCTCTTTTAAAATTTTTAAAAACCAAAAAAAGGACATAGTAGTCAGTGGTCAGGAAAAGAAGAAAAATGAATTTTGAAAGGGGAAACCCTTTTTTGGTATTTAAATTCTTTGATACCAAATTTTTTGGCAGTCGGACCCCGCCCCTCCATTCCAAAAGCTATATATACGTTCGTGAGCAGATCGTTGTATTTTGGACCGTTGTGGTACCATTTTGTACAGACCTTTTGGGCACTTTGTTGATTGTGTATGCAGATATATATATATATATATATATATATATATATATATATATATATATATATATTTGTTTGAAATGAAATCGCATTTTGTATCGGCGGCCATCTTGGATTAACAATTATAAGGAATGTATTATATTGTATTGTCATTAAGATAAAGAGTCTGTACCAAATTTTAAATCAAATTGTCGTTAGAAAACGGGTCAAATTTAATTACTAAACTTAAGCCAAATATAATAAACTAACTATTGGCCGCGGCTTCGCACGCCTTAAATTTGCTGTAAAACGATTCCCCTTTCCTATACCGTGAAGATTTTTAATATTTTTATATATATAGAAACCTCTATATTAAATTACTCTATCTATTAAAAAGAAAACATTAAAATCCGTTGAATTGTGATAAGAAACTTAATAAAAAAACTGGTACTCCCTGTATAATATATTTTTAAATACTAATAATATTATAATAAAAACCTCTAGATGGTTTAATTATATAGTAAGAAAGCATTTTAGTTGTAAGGCTTTTTTTATTATATAACATCTTTTGACCACACCCTGGGTGGCAATTCTATATTTTCTTTATAAACCATAGAAACCTGTGCAGAATTCATATCAAACAATGTTAACCAATTTTTTTATCATTCTGTTGATTTTTTTATATATATTATTAAATAATAATTTGAATATATTTAGTAGATATATAGGATGGATAAAAATATTTTTTAACCCTATAGTTTTGGTAAAATTAAATGATACACACGCACATGTGAGTCATGAAAAAGCCATGGGTAAATATTAAAAGTTAGCGCCTTTTCACCCATGGTATAAATCACTGGGCTAAAACCCTCCGATTAAAATCGGCTTAAATTCTTGGCAAATAGCCTAATTCCTGATCTGTATCGCACATATAAAACTGTAATGACCGGATTTTAATTCATGTTTCTATATTCTCCCGGGATTTTTAAATCCGGTGCAAACCGCCCGCACATAGGTGCACTGCTTCATTTAATTTCATTAAAACCATTCTTTCCGATCCGTACCGTCCCGTCCGTCCGATGCCGACGTATGTGCGCGTACCCTAAAGGTTGATCATAGCACTCTAAACTAAAATTTAATAAAAATACTATACTTTTTTAGAAGCAGAAGTGTCAAAAAATGTAAGGTGTCATTGTATTCAGAATGTCATATACTATTAAAATAACATAAAAAATACCTAGAAAAATGTGATGCAGTGTTACTTTTTGGTGAGAAAATGAATTTCGGATTAAGAAATAATGTTTTTTGCATTTCCAAAAATCTCACATAAGATTAGGGATAGGTGAGGGTTGCAGAAAATTTCACCAAGGGGGAAGGAAAGGGTCCAAAATTAGGAAAAAATACCACACCAAAATTAAGCCAGAATAGATTTAACTAAATGACTCTACAGAAATTTAGTTTTTATTGTTTCTAATATTGTTACTAAATTGCTTTCTACTCTCGCCCATCGTCAGGTTGTGAAAGATTTATCGCTTTTTTATAGGTAATCCCATAGCTTCTGCTCTAAGGAATTGTCCAGGATAATGCCCTCACTTGCGGTCCCCCACAAGAGAGAACCTCGTAATGCCGCACGTATGCATCCCTATATGGTCCAACTGAACATGCCTCGAACTTCCAACTTTGTTTGTTCTTTTATCCCTAGGGTTTATAAAATGTGGAACCTGCTGCCCGCGAAGATCTTTCCTTATCCCCCAAATCTTCAAGTATTTAATTACCTATCATGTCAACAAACTTTCTCTTACTTCGCTTAAGACACTCACTGTACGTTAGTATTTAGGCTTTCAGCTTTCGCGGGTTGTCAAACATGCTTCAGATGAATATTGTAGCAAACATGTTTTTAAGAAATATCCCGTCACATACACCGAAACGAGGTTTAACTATTGGTAAACATTGGGTTTCAGCCGAATAAAAGACCTGTTAAAGGATTTTCATTTTTTTTCTAAAAATTACAATTGTTCACCGAACAATACCAAATATAATTTAACTTACATTTAAATATCTTAGCCATCCCATAGAAAATGGCGTTCCTTATGCGAAACACTTACCTTTACGATCGACATGGGAGTATGCAGATACTTATTATTATTATTATTATTTTATCTTTGGCTAATCCATGAAGGCTGAAAGCCTAAATACTAACGTACCGTGGGTGTCTTAAGCAGGGTAAGAGGAAGTTTGTTAAGGCGGGGCTTAAAAACTTGAAGATTTGGGAGGGAAGGAAAGACCTCCGCTGGCAGTAGGTTCCACAGTCTAGAAACTCTAGGGATAAAAGAACGAACGAAATGGGAAATTCGGGGCCTGTCAAATTGAACTGTATAGGGATGCATACACGCGGCACCACGAGTTTCTCTGTTGGAAGCTGCAAGAGGAGGGACTATACCGGATAATTCGTCGGAGCAGAAGCCGTGAAAGTATCTATAGAAGAGCGATAGATCTCCCACAACTCGACGATGGCCAAGAGAAGGAAGTCTTTGAGTAAGTAAAGGATCATTAATAAGACGAACAGCCCTTCTTTGAATGGCATCAAGAATGCAGAGAGTTGTAGGGGATGCCATTCCCCAGACATGAGAACAATATTCCAGGGAGGGTCGAATTTGGGACACATACAAAGTGTATATTACGTAGACTTTGTCATAAATAACATACCTCCTAAAGCTACCTATTAATACACCAATTTTATTTTTAAAAACATTTATTAAAGGCATTTTTTAGGGTATAAACTTTATTTTTCTAAATTACTTTATTTGCAATTGGTACGGGACCATAGCTCATATGGGCACTGAATCTCTTGGAACTGGGTATTTTGATAGTTTACACCTCCAAGAAAATCGAATCTCCATCTGCATCCCGCTTGTAGTTGTTGTGGAAGTTGGTTGCAATCCTAGAATAATATTTAAATATGTAAATATTAAAAATAAAAATGTAAATATATAAGTATAGTAATGTATAAGGAAAATTTTTGAAATTCCATTTCACTTATTTACACACTTTTTGGGCAGTAATAACTCATCACAGTTATCTTATTTCTAAAGCTACCGAGTATATACAGTGCATTTCTTTAATGCCCCACCCCATCCCTTCTATGTTTTGAACGGATTAAATTTAGAAATTTAACTCTTGGATATTAAATTAATGCATAGATACTATATTTTAGAGTGAAATAAACAGACAAAAATTTTAAAACGGCGCGACGGCTGATCGCTTTTTGGAAAAAAAAATTAATAAAAAGGTGTGTCCTGTGACCTATTATTTTAAAGCTCCTGACTAGTACTTTATAACCCTAGAATATTAAGTCAATACCTTTACCTTATACAAAATGACGATAGATACTATAAAAGTTACCTAAATATGTAATTTGTACAGCCATATTTCCGAAAGTAAAAGATTTAGATGTCCCTAATATGGCATTTTCCTAAAGCTCTTTTAAGGATCTTTTTAAAGGTGATACTGTTGGTAATATACAAGGAACGAAAAGAAATTATACATTTTTAATGGCGGACCCTGTACATTATATCACCATTAAAAACCTCTTTAAAAGAATTTTTAAAATACCACATTAAGTACATCTAACTTTATTATATTCGGAGATATAGACATCCAAATCAGGTATTTAGGTAATTTTTAAAGTACCGTCATTTCGTGTTAGGTGAAGGTGTTGACTTTATATTTCAGGGTTAAAAAGTACTCATCAGGAGCTTTAAAATGATGTGTCACAAGACGCTTCTTTTCAGGGCGCCCAGCCGCCATTTTGAACTTTTCATCTGTCAATTTTACTCTAAAATGTAGTATATATTTATGCATTTATTTTATGTCCCAAAGCTTTACTTTTTACATGGATCCATATAAAAAATTAAAGGAGGGGGGACATTAAAGGAATGCACTGTACAGATGGGGAGAATATTCACACGTGATGAAGTTGAGTGCGGTCAAGCGTGAGGTTGATCAATCACGACGCCGGCATTGGGGCGTTTTAAAAGTGGTTTCCAAATAATTTGTGTTTTCACCCTGGGTTTGCTAAAGATATTATTATTGTTTTTAATGAAAATTTTCGCTTTTTCCAATGTGATTCCCTGTGATCAACCAGTGCTTCTGAGAACTTGATGTTATGTTGTTAAGACCAAGCATGGTCAGCGATTGCATATTTCGTTGTTTCGCCCCTCTGTGTATGTTGTCTCTGCTCTAAAAGTCTTATATTTAAAGGACGTTTTATTTCTCCAATATATATATGACTCCCCACATTGGCATGAAACGTGGTAGATGCAATCTTTCTCCTCTTTAGACAAAAGGAGTTTCATTTTCTTTAAGATGCTTCTTAATGCAGATGGTACTGCTCGAAACGTCGTGTGAATAAATAGAATATAGACAAGGGAAAACCGAAAATGTTTCTTTACAAAAGAAAACAAGCTTGTGTTTCGACAGAAAAAAAACGAAACAGATTAAATCGTGCAAAATCCAGGTTGGTGTGAAGAATTTTTTTGTTTTTGGATACAACAGAAAACAAACCAAAAACGAACCCAACCAAACGAAACCGTTTACATGTGAAACTATTCTTACTGTCTTATTTAAAAAGTTACTTGATGTATTTTTTACAAAAACCCTAAAAGTCAACTTTTTCAAATGGAAACCCCCATACTCTTTTATCTTATCCTACTAAGCATCAAAAATAAGGATAAGTTTGTATAAGGATGTTTATACCAAAAATGTATAGTTTTTGAAAAATTAACAATTAAATTTTATCTATTTTAGCAATACTTTTAAGTACGGCTTGGTTTGTCTTCTAGTCAGCCTTGACAATGAAATGCGGCGTCATAGCCAACTATACCGTATCTACCCGTAATTAAAAGCATTGTTAGGATAAATAGATATAAAATTGTTAATATTTTAAAAATTATACATTTTTATATTGGATATTCTTTTACAAAATTAGCCTTATTTTTAATGCCTAATAGGATAAGGTAATAAAAGATAGGGGTTTCTATTTAAAAAAATATAACTTTTAGGGTTTTTGTCGTTATATTTTTTAACGATTATTTTTGACCACTCTGTATTTATAAATTGTAACAATATTAATACAGTCTACTAAAGCAGTTCTTTCTCAACAAGAAACCCAACCTCCAATTCCTATAAAAGGCTTTGTTTGGAAGAAATTGATGGTTATGTAATGGCTTGCTAACGTCATTTTAGACATAAAATTTAAAATAAGTCAAAAACGGTTGGTTATAGGTTATAGTTAGGTATAGAACATAATACATAAATTGTGTTTAGAATTTTTCGCAAAATCTAAAATAAATAATATATAGTGTGTTTCCTTTAGGAAGAAGAAAGTTGACATTATTTTCCGGTACACCCCAAATGGTAGAGCTGTATCACAATATTTTAGTTGTATGTCCCCCACTGACTTTATAATGTTAGGAAATTTTCAAAATTTTTCAAGGCCTTCTTTTTCAGAAATCTCTTTTTATAAAAAAGTTCTTATAAACATATGTCTGAACTTGCTTCAAGTCTGAGATACAGGGCGTTAAAGTTTAAAAAAAAATCGGTATCTTTTAATTATATTAGGAACCCTTTACCCGATTTGGATAAAATTTAGGACACTTATTTAATGTAATAAGGCGCTTGTACAGCTTGGCCTAGATTAGGATTACTGGGTCCAGTGACGTCTCAGTGATCACTAAAGCAAATATTATTGTAAAAAGAGTTCGCCACTGACTTTTTAAAAGTTATATTATTTATTTTTCTGATTTAAGCAATTAACAGTTTACTTTTCAGTCTCTTGTATTTTCTTCAAATCTACCTTCGTTTTCGAGAAAAATAAAAAGCTACTTTAATTTTTTTTAAAAAGTACCCATAGACTACTTGGTATGGCAAAAATAAATATGAAGCAATTATTTGACTTAAAATAAATAGGAAGTCGTGTATTTTCTCAAAATTTGACACTTCCCCTATTTCCTAAGGTCAAAACTCTTAATTTTTAAATTTTGGATTTGATTTTTGCTGTTTAGCCCTACTTTCTAGAAAGACTGTTGTTTTAGAAAACGAAGCAAGATACGAAAAAACACAGAAAAGCGAAAAGGTGCACCTTTTATTTGTTAATCAGAAAAATGTATGAAAACTTTATAAGAAGTTGGTTGCGTACTTTTTCCCTTAATAATATTGTCTGTAGTGCCCACTGTGATGCCACTGGGCCCCACTATCTTAATCCAGGTAGAGCTTTACGAGTACCTTATTACATTTTATAGTATTCCTAATTATATCCAAATCGGTTAAAAGGTTTTTAAGATATTTAAAAATACAGACTTCTTTCAAAAACTTTAACTTCCTGTATCTCAGAAATGATAAAGTCCAGACATATGTTTATTGAATTCTAAAAAAAGGCATAAAAAATTACGCCTTAGATATTGTATTTTAGTTAGAAAACACCCTGTATATGCGCATATTTTTAATAAATTGTGTGCATATATTCCTTGCTTTAAGCTTGATTTATAGATTGAAGTTTATGTTTCCGTTTGCCGTAGAAGATAAAACAACAACTTTCCATTTGTCAATTTATATTTTCTGTTTACCGTTTTCATATACCATATGAGAAACCGAACGTCAAGTGGCGATCGGTGGCGGAAACGTCAATCTATTAATTCAGCTTTAGTCATAATAAACAAACCTCTTTCCTTTGAACTCCACCATATCTTTGACCCCAACCATTTGGAGGAGCATTCCATTGAGAAGTGCAACCATTAAAAAGACCGACACCACCTCCGGGAATAGCTAAGTCAAACTGGTTAGACGATAAGTCAGCACCTGTGTTGGTCACTTGAACAGCAAGTTGCTTACCAGTACCCACGAACGTGATCAGAAAACAGGCACAACATTTATGGACACTAGCGCCATCTAAAAAATAAAAAATTAAACACTTTGTAAAGCATACAGAAAGAGCATAATACACCAGCACCCGCACTCTGTAATTCGATAAAAAGAAGAAATAAACAGGAAAAAAATTTCCATTCTATTTATTGTCTGTCCTCTATATTATTCGTTTTAAATAGTTAGTAAATCTTCGACAGTGGAAAAATAATAGACTACTGGTCCTAAAAACGTTGGGTTTTTGTGGGAAGTTGCACCCCTTATAGAAAAATGCATTTGGTATTTCTTAAAATATATATGTTTTTTTTCACTTATGTTTCATATGTTTCATTTATTTGGCATATTCACTCATATTTTAATCAGTCCAAGTCCATTAAATTTAGTGATTTTAATAGTTTATCTTTTGCTTAATTAAAATGTATCTAGCTTTCTTCTATTTTATATAAAATATATAGAGAAGAAAAGACAACAACAAAATTTGCGTGTAAAAGAGAGAGTTAGTAACGGGATAATATGTAATGCTTTTGCCCTTTGAATTAGCAAAAGTTTGGTTGAGGAAGTACATGCGCTTTGCGGAAAATCGTCAGTGGTGAAAGTGACCGGTTATGCGCGATACCAGTAGCAGTTCTTGGATTGACAGCTACTATTTATACATGTTTAAAAGTTCATTATTTTAGTTAATTGTTTAAAGTATGTCCTATTAATATGCTAGGAAAATCCGGGTGTTTTGAGCTCAATTATCCAGATTTTCCACGGACAAAGCCGGGAAAGCCTATAAACAATATCGCATATGACCGGAACGGGACAACTAGCGAATTGACCTTAGTATCAGAGCCAAAAGACAAATACTTTCACTCTTACTTGTAAAAGAAGCTGCAGCAAAGCCCAGAGACAAAGTTGGGCTTACTGCCCATGGCTGCTGACTGCTGCACATGTAGGAATAACCTTTGCCACTAGGGTCACAGGCAGATAGTGCGTCAATGTTAGTTACTGAACTTCCATCTTTTGCGCAAGACTGGACTGGCGACGAATGGTTAGCTGGAATATTTCCTTTCCAAGAACAAGATGGCTTGCAGCAATCCCAGTATGTGGTACATTTACTTGAGCCGGATAGACCTCCAGGTATCGGGATGATATTCACCCCAGCCACGCAGTCTGAAAATAAACATTAAAGTTTTTAGTGTAAACATAAACATTTACTTTACTTTTGGTTTTTTAGTGCGTATATTTTGGGCATTTTAAATTGAACAAAACGCAGCCAGTGCGGAAAATATCTCTTACAGCGTTATTTCTAACCCATTAGGGTCGGGCCTCACATAACCGCAACGAGGCCGTGGCCGTGCTTTTTCCCGGTAAAATGTAGGGGGATGCGGTGCAAATTTTTTATTTAATCAAACTGCAGTAATACAAGTCAATTATACCACGCTTAATATTACACCTGATCATAAATTAAATCCTCACAAACCAAGTCCTGCACCGTAGCACGGCCGTGTCTCGAGTTTTAAAATGTACCGTTTTTATCAAATGCTGTAGGCTTAATATAACCGCTCCGTGCCCGACCAGATACCCTAGATTGCATTTTAATAAGTAAACAAATATTTGTTTATTGGATTTCTCAAAATATTAATTTGAAAAAACTTATAAAACAAAAAATAACAATGTATTCGTAAGTTTTATATTATTCTCAAGATGTAACAATAAAATTTATTTTACCCTTTTTTAATACTTATTAAATCATTTTTTCTTGTATTGTTTATTTACAACTAACCTGCAATCATCTTTTAATTTTTATACGTAATGAACTGAAATAAAAGGTGCACCCGTAAACTCAAAGCTTGGGTCGGGCAACATCGGCGCTATCTGATCCAGTATGGATGGTGGAGGGGAGGATAACCATCTGAATGTTTTAAAAAGTGTCCGTCGAAAGGTGCAACTTAAGGTGGCGCCACAGTAGCCAGAGGAGATTTTTTAACCAATGAGCATGAATTATTAGAGTGAGATAAATAATGAAAAAGGACAGATAGATACTAAATGAAAAAGGAAAGAAATACCAAAATCCCTCCACTGGCTACTGTGGCGCCATCCCAATTTGCTACATTCCGATTGCCACTTTTTCAACTTGTCCGCCATAAAAGATGGTTATCCTCCCCTCCACCATCCATATGATCCAGGTATGATTTCCTTGGCTTGGCATGTATTAGATCGTAATAGACACGGTCCTGCTACGACGCGGGTCTTGTGGGACATCGGTGCGGTTATTTGTGGCCAGACTTTTACCTATACCACACTTAAAGTTTGGATAAAAGGAAACAGATATACGTAGAAAAATCTGTTTTATATAAACAAAGACATATACATACATAAAACAATAGACTTAGCTTGACAAGAGTGCCTTGTATATTTTTAAAGGCATTAAAAGTGCTTTTTAATTTTTTCGAATTACTTTCCCTCACCTTTCTCTATCACCGTGAAATTGGGCTCGGTGAGGTCATGTGTGGCCCGACCCTTATTTGTATTTCGTCAGGCGAGTAAGGTCAATACTGTGTATAAAGATGAACCTATACCCATTTGTAATAACAAACATAAAAAAATGTTGTCGATAATTATTAATTTTTGGTTATTTCCAGGAAATAAATATTAAATAATTTAATGTACTTAGTTTGTTTTAAACAAAAAGCTTTATTAACGCGACTAAAAGGACGCTTGTTTGCATCACAGCATTTAAAAACCATTTTAAGAAGCATCTTGTCAAAGAGGAGGGTGGACAACAACACATTAAATTACAACTATCTATCTACCAGATTTCGTGTAAATGTTGTAGATTCTTGGCAAAACATCACCACATACAGTGGTTGAAGGCCAAAATTATTCACAAGGAAGAACGCTGGAAAAGGGGAAAATTTAAAAAAATCTGCTGTGCTTTTTAACAACAAGTACCTAGTAACGAAGCCTAGTATCGATATACCAAATGGCAGAGGTTGCTTAACAGTAAAAAATCGGCCAAGCTTCAGTAAACAATGTACAGTGTGTATATGTTACGTTGAATTTTTGTAATTGCCGATTTAATAAATTCGGCACAATTAAAATTTTGCTTAATTCGTGAAATAAGCAGTTCTGTTACATTGGGGTGTTTAAGGTTAATTCTGGTTAGTTAAATATTTTTTTATAAAGCGAATAAAAAAGATTAACCAGAACTTACCATGACCACCCCAATGACACAGCTTTATTTACTGCATATTTTAAGAATTAAGTAAAATTTTACCGATTACATGAAATCGGCAATTACACAAATTTTGCGTAACATGTATAGGTCGTAGTTTCTTAAGAGTAGTTGTACTTTAAAGTAATTTGATACCATTGGAAAAAGACATCATCCGAAACGTCGTGTATCATTTAAGAATAAAAAATAATGAAAGTTTAACAAAGTAGTATCATTAAAATGTTTTAACTAGTTGACAAAAACAGTTCTGCTTCTACGTATTCAAATAATGATTACATTGTAATAGGTACGTAAAACAGGGGGCAATTAGTTTTCTTTTGTGTTTTGTTTTATTTTTAGAAAAAAACAGACTATAAAATATTGTTAAGAGGTATCAGTTAGAAAATCATTAAAAAATACATGTAAATTGTTTTACTTAAACTGTTTGAACAAAATTGCTAAAACATTGCTAAAAGATTTAACTTGGCGTTTAATTTTTTAATACTTACATACAAAAGCTAACAGTATCACTAAAGATTTCATCTTGGCACACTTTATTGTAATACCATATCAGACACTATTTATATATTTTATAAATATTCCAAAAATATTTCAAGATGCATTTATCAGATATCTATTAAAAAACAATTGGTATAATGATATTATCTTTAAAAGTACTTTAAAGTGTGTTACGAAAACAATAAATTAATATGTTTTAAATAAAAAACAAAATCCTTAACTATATGACATAACACAAAAACACTTAATAATAAGGTTATTTACAGTCGAAAATAAGTTATACAACTAAAAAAAAACATCTTTTTATAAACTGTGTAAAATTTCATATGTAGATATGTATATAGTACCCCGTACAACCAGCAGTATACCCGGAAAAAAAATTAACTTAAAGCTGCAACTAGTGGGAAGTGCTAGTGTTTTGGATCCTACTGAACATACTAAAAATCCCACAATATCCGCGGGACCCAAAGACCTTAAATTTGGTCTGCCATCTTGAAAATCGGTACTTTTTTATAAATCACCTTATATTTTAATATACATATAATATAAATAAACAAATGTCTAAAAGCAACAATTAAAAGTATAAATATATTTTCTGAGAAAAATTACCTTATTTTAATATAATATCAAAAATACATGTTTTCGTCATAAAGCTCAGTGCGTTCTCTTAGTAGTATAAAACTATTAAAAGTTTACATAAAATGGGTGATTCATTTAGAGCTACTTAAAAAAAAAAATTAAAAAAATAAAGATTAACTTTATTAAATGTAATATCCCTCATTTATTTTTTAAAGAATATGCTTTTCAAATGTTGACATTGACTGAGCCTAACATAATATGTTTTTAAGCGCCAAATCAGTCATGATCATCGCGTACACTCGCAGCTACTGCCGTTATATTTTCTGCACTACGTGCTGGATGTGGCTTATTTACAGTTAAAGAAATTTTAGACGTTGTGCCGGGGGCTAAGTCTTAACACAAATAGGTAAATTGAAGGGATTTTTGCAAAAACAACCAATGTCATTTTTTTCTAATTTTGTGCTGTTGGTCCAATCTATGTAAAAATTCCATTGTCTTATACTGACCAACTATTGTAACAAGAACTGGCACAGTCAGCCAAATAATGCGACTGAAATATCGCCTAGTTTCGCAAAAGCAACCATCTTCAAGTTTTTTCCCAATTAAAAAAACCTAAGTTTTTTAAAGAGCTTAGAGCTAAAACTGTTGTACCAAATCCAATACCTATACAATATGAAAATAAAAACTGCCTGTGCTTTTTCAGCCTTCCTTAAAAAACCGAGTAGTGTAGCATTATAAAAAATTGTAGTAGGCTATTGATTTTGTACTTAAAAAGGAACTATAACGTTAAAGAATTTTTAATATTTTATAATATGATCAATGGACTCCCAACCATTAAAAAACCGCGAAGTGCTACCATTTGAAGGTGTGCGCTTTTGAGAAAGAGGTAAAAACAACCCCTTTTTAGTATTTTTGAGGTTAGATCAAAAACTACGCACTTTTTAGGTAGTAGTCAACAGAAAAGTTGTAGGAAATGAATTTCTAATAAAAATATGCTCAAAAAACCAAGCAAAAAAACACAAAAAAATGCGTTTTTATATTTTTTTGTATTTTGCCCTATAACTTGTTTCTATGGAGATTTGGGTATAGGCATTGGCTTATAGACAAAAACTCTCCGTCTTTTTTTTTTAAAAATGACGCTAGGTAGAAGTCTTCAGAGCTCATAGTATTCAAGAAACGATTTTTTAAAGTTTGTCACTCACATCATTTTTCGGCAATTTTACCTATTTTTTCGGAAACAATGTTCTGTAACTCTTTTACACGCAGTTTTAGGTAGAGTCAATAGGACACTCAGTTGAAAGAGAAAACAATTACCTTTAAAACGGTCTACAGTTAAAGGCTCTAGGACTGTTTATAAGTAAGATATGGTTCTTTAAGCCTTTCTACTTTCAACGATTTTTTAACCTCTACCTATATCTTTTTAATTTCTCGTTATAACTTTTTTCCTTTATTTATATAGGTTTATGTGATGTAAAAAAACGCCTATTTTCTTATCTTTAGAATGGCTTATTGTAAAAAGGCTGATGTTAATTCTAAACAAAATATGGTTAGTCAAAGTGTAATACTTCAACGATTTTTGATAATTTTTACGTACATTTTCTAAACTTCTCGGTATTACTTTTTCTTTGTGCACTGGGGTATGTTTGTTGCTAAATAAAAATAAAAGCTTATTTATTTACCTAATTTAGTAACAATTCAAAGAAAATTCAATTTCAACATCCATATTTCTTCCTCAGCTTAACTATCTTCTTCTAAAATCTTAGCTTTATCAGAGTCCTAGCATTTGATACCTAAGCACTTATTGCAGAACATGGAAAAATTAATTCCTAACTTTCTGCAACCACAGTTTCTTGTACATCCTTTCATACATCCAAAGGCTGCTTTTTCAAACAAAACTTGTGGCGTAGGAGCTTTGAGAGTAAATGTAAATATTGGAATTAATCCATATCTTTAAATTTTGTGCTTATATGTGACTAAAAAATAGTAACCTTGGCTGAAGAGTCATATTTTGATATTGGGATTGTCGAAATCATATACAAATTATAGGATTAATGCACATTTTAAGGACGGCCGTGGGTAATGGAGATGGGTAATGAGCATGGGTAATATCCGTGGTAATAAGGCATATTACCAGTTTAAAATTACATTAATAATGTAAACTTAAAAATCGTTTCCAATAAAAGATCAAAAAATGTAAAATATCAAAAACTTTTATTTCGGCTACGTTTCGCCTCTCTTTTGAGGCATTATCAAGCCTAAAATGAAAAAAATCTTTGTATTTTTTTATAAAACATTTATAATGTATACATTATTAAACCGTCGTGGGAAAAAAATACAAATTAAAAAAATTACGTTAAAATTAACAAAAATCGTTGCAGTATGAAACTTTGACTAACCATATTTTGCTTAAAATTAACTTCAGCATTTTTGACAATATTACAATTTAAAGATAAAAAAATAGGCTTTCTTTTTTGATTTGCATCATACACCTATACATAGACGCACAAATAAAAAGTTATAATGAAAAATTAAAAAGATATACGTAAAGATTAGGAAAAACTGTTGAAAGTAAAAAGACTTGAAGAACCATATCTTACTTATAAATAGTCTTAGAGCTTCTTACAATACACCATTTTAAATCTAATTGTTTTTGTTTTTAACTGAATATTCTATTGCCTATACCTAAAACCGCGTAGAAAAGGGCTACAGAACCTTGTTTGTCAAAAAATAGGTCAAATTGCCGAAAAATTATGTGAGTGGCATACTTTACAACAAATTTAAGTACACTTCATTTTAAATTTTTAGCAGAAACAGCCACTGTTAAGTTTTTTTCCAATTTACGAAAAAACAAATGCTTATGGAACCTTCAAATATATCTTTAAATAAGCAAAATACAGATATATTTATGAATATATTACAAAAACGTATATAGAATTAGCCATATAGGTTTAATAGAGTTTTTATATCCTGAAAATATTTAAAATTTGAATACTGGATTGAGTAGTCCGTTACTTTGTGATAGTAGTCAATTTGAAAATGAGAGAAAGTAATAAATATTATTTGACGGCTCCTTTCAGAGGCGTGCGATATATATTTATTTTAGGCGTGCATAAATATTTTTATTTACAACCTTTTATGTTGACGCGATAAATATCTGGTGGGTTTATTATTTGATAAATTAAAAATCATTTTGCTGGGTTAACACAATTTTAATTAATGAAGACAAAAATAATAAAAAAACATGGTTGTAAATTAAACAGTAAACAAACCTCGCTAAAAGTTTCGTTACTGTCTCGATAAATGGTTATCTTTAGGGCTACGCGCCTCGTTAAACCATACTTTTCTCTCGACAATAATTAAACACTTTCTACCTCGGTTTGTAATGTGCTTTTATTATTAAGGTTCCCTTAATTGCTTCGGTAGTACCTGCCCTCGGCGCTACGCGTCTCATTAAACCATCCTTTTCTCTCGACAGTAATTAAACACTTTCTACCTCGGTTTGTAATGTACTATTATTTTTTAGGTTCCCTTATCCCTTATAATATAACGACCCTATGGTGTTATTTAAGCACCAGTTTGAAACTGATTTTAGAGTTGTCACATTGCGTCATCTTATTTTTAGAGAGTTATATCTTAAATTGTCAAAAATGGAAACCGTTTCGAGTTTTGTCCCAGTTAAAACGAAAGTCGGCCTTATGTATCAACGAGAAAATTATAATACTCAACGTATACAAGGCTCTTAAATTTCAAAACCATAAAAGTAGTGTTGAAAGTTTAGTGGAAATGACTTCAAACATGACAAGGATTGGAAAATCTACTGTATGTAGACTTTTACGTAAAGAAAAGTGTGGCGATTTGAAAGAACCGAATCCGGCTCCAGGAAGACCTAATATAATTGTCGACTACTTGGCCAAAAACGAAATATGAAAGAAAGTGTATGCGTTCTATTTTAATAAGCAAATCCCGGCCTTGGATAAAGTCCTAGCAAGCATTCAAAGTGATGAAAATGTGCCCAAAATTGGAGGAGATAAGTTGTGGAAAGTTCTACGGGAAATGAACTTTAAGTGGGAAAAACAAAATAGGAAATCTCTGCTAATTGAGAGGACTAAAATTGTCTGCTGGGAAAGGAAATACTTAAAATCGATAAGGAAATTCCGGAGTGAGAATAGAAAAATATTTTATCTAGATAAAACCTGGTTAAATGAAGGCTACACAGTTGGTAAAATGTAGCAAGATAAAAATATAATAATAATAATAATGATAATAATAATAAATGGTAATAAAATACATTTGATTGGAATAAGGAACTTCGTCTTGTCAAGCTTTCATGGAGGGTTTATCTACTGGCCTAAGAACACCTTCAGGAAAAGGGAAAAAGGCTCATTATTACCCATAGTGGTAATAGTGACCGCTTCGTAAAAGGTGGTTTATTACCATTCCAATCAAAACGTACAGTTGATTATCATGAAGAAATGAACGCAGACGTATTTAAAGAATATTTCTGATAGCGAGAATGAGTATTGACTGTAATATTTGTTCATTATTATTTTTACACAGTAGTTAGATAATTAGATATAATTATTAAGTTTAGAATAAAGTTTTGTATGTGTTCAAATATAATAATTTTTTAAATAAAAATTCTCAACATAAAATGAACCTTTATTTTAAACAAATTCATAATGTTTAAATCAATTTAAACTGTAGTTTTAATTGTCATATTTACCTATTTAGCAAACCTACCTTAAAAAATAATAAATTCAATAGTTAGTAAATTATCTAAAGCTACGCCTAATACCGCAGGAAAATCCTCAGGTACACACAACAAAATAAGGGTTTTCATTGTATTCCTAGTCTTATCGTGATTTTACGGGGTGAGGTATACGTGTCAAGTGAACAAAACCATTACAGGTATATAAAATTTGTTCAAAAGTTCCAAAGATTAGTAAGACCACCTTGTACAGGTTTTGCATCTTTAATAAGGGTTTATTACTTTCTTTCATTTTCAAATCGACTATAGTACATTTTAAATTAAAATAAGGAAACAATGTAATTTGTCTCATTTTATTTTAAAATTTGACATTAGCAGTTAAAAAAAAACTCATCAATTGTCCGTTTTGCCATTTTTGACATTTATGCTTGAATTAGCACACAAATCTCCACTTCACCGTGCATACGCAGCCGAACAAACTACGCTGCATGTTTTAAACATCCTGGTTGACAAGAACAATGAATTATTTTTAAGGCATAAGTTTTGTTGTTACTATAGATCATGTTCTTAATAAGTTTGTATTTTCTATATCAGGCCATCAAAAATTAATGCGTAGACCTAATATTTTTAAAGTTGTAATTGGGTTTTACACCTGTTAATTTAATGAGTTGTAATTATTAAATTATACACAATTTTTCATTTTAAAAAGGCATGATAATGAGTCAAATCCAAAAAGAGCTAAAACACAAAAAGTGATTGATTTTTAAATATTTTTTAATTTTCATATGATTTAGAGATACCTTAAATTTTATTGGTTGTAACTTGCCTATAAGTAGTACAGCAAGATCGATTATTTTATTATAGAACAAATTTATTTTTTCATAATATTTTTGGTGCATTTCCAACTAGTCTTAGCTTTTAAACAAAATAATTTGTTACTTTTTTTCAGAATAAAAAGGTTTAATAAACAGTTTTAGTCTTAGCTTCATGCTAATTTGTTTTGGGTTCTCCTATTCAGGATGTCCCACCGGAAAGGGCTAGGATCGATTTCTCGAAAAGTAGGCTTTGGAAAACTTTGAAAATTGGTAAAGTCAGTGGGGGACATAGGACTTAAATATTTTAACAGTTCTAGCACTTCTGGTTGTACCGAAAGTTAATGTAAACTTCTTTATTTTAAATGGAACCCCCTAAACATTAATTATATTTTAGATTCTTCGTATAATTCTAAATAAAAGAAAAAGTCCTACAGTTTATGACTTATTTTAAATGTTATGTTAAAAATGACGTTTGCAAGCCGTTAAATACCCATTTTTTTTTAACTTTTAAGTACAAATTGGGGCTAGTTTTTTGAAAAGAAAGACCAGCCATTCCCCAGACATGAGAACAATATTCCAGAGAGGGTCGAATTTGGGACACATACAAAGTGTATATTACGTAGACTTTGTCATAAATAACATACCTCCTAAAGTTACCTATTAATACACCAATTTTATCTTTAAAAACTTTATTAAAAGCATTTTATAGGGTATAAACTTTATTCTTCTGAATTACTTTATTTGCAATTGGTACGGGACCATAGCTCATATGGGCATTGAATCTCTTGGAACTGAGTATTTTGATAGTTTACACCTCCCAGAAAATCGAATCTCCATCTGCATCCCGCTTGTAGTTGTTGTGGAAGTTGGTTGCAATCCTAGAATAATATTTAAATTTATAAATATTAAAAATAAAAATGTAAATATATAAGTATGGTAATGTATAAAGAAAAACTTCCATTTCACTTATTTACACACCTTTCGGACAGAACTAACTCATTACAGTTATCTTATTTCTAAAGCTACCGAGTATATACAGTGCATTTCTTTAATGCCCCACCCCAATCCTTTTATGTTTTGAGCGGATTAAATTTAAAAAATTTAACTCTTGGATATTAAATTGATGCATAGATACTATATTTTAGAGTGAAATAAATAAAATAATTTAATGAAAAGGTGTGTCCTATGCCCTATTATTTTAAAGCTCCTGACAAGTACTTTATAACCCTAGAATATTAAGACAATACGTTTACTTTATTCAAAATGACGGTAGATACTATGAAAGTTACCTAAATATGTAATTTGGACAGACATATTTCCGAAACTAAGAGATTTAGATGTCCCTAATATGGTATTTTCCTAAAGCTCTTTTAAGGATCTTTTTAATGGTGATACTGTTGGTAATATACAAGGAACGAAAAAAAAGTATACATTTTTAATGGCCGACCCTGTACATTATATCACCATTAAAAACCTCTTTAAAAGAATTTTTAAAATACCACATTAAGTACATCTAACTTTATTAGTTTCGGAGATATAGCCATCCAAATCAGGTATTTAGGTAATTTTTAAAGTACCGTCATTTCGTGTTAGGTGAAGGTGTTGACTTTATATTTCAGGGTTAAAAAGTACTCGATCAGGAGCTTTAAAATGATGTGTCACAAGACGCTTCTTTTCAGGGCGCCCAGCCGCCATTTTGAACTTTTCATCTGTCAATTTTACTCTAAAATGTAGTATATATTTATGCATTGATTTTATGTCCCAAAGTTTTACTTTTTACATGGATCCATTTAAAAAATTAAAGGAGGGGGGACATTAAAGGAATGCACTGTACAGATGGGGAGAATATTCACACGTGATGAAGTTGAGTGCGGTCAAGCGTGAGGTTGATCAATCAGGACGCCGGCATTGGGGCGTTTTAAAAGTGGTTTTCAAATAATTTGTGTTTTCACCCTTGGTTTGCTAAAGATATTATTATTGTTTTTAATGAAAATTTTCGCTTTTTCCAATGTGATTCCCTGTGATCAACCAGTGCTTCTGAGAACTTGATGTTATGTTGTTAAGACCAAGCATGGTCAGCGATTGCATATTTCGTTGTTTCGCCCCTCTGTGTATGTTGTCTCTGCTCTAAAAGTCTTACATTTAAAGGACGTTTTATTTCTCCAATATATATATGACTCCCCACATTGGCATGAAACGTGGTAGATGCAATCTTTCTCCTCTTTAGACAAAAGGAGTTTTATTTTCTTTAAGATGCTTCTTAATGTAGATGGTACTGCTCGAAACGTCGTGTGAATAAATAGAATATAGACAAGGGAAAACCGAAAATGTTTCTTTACAAGAAAACAAGCTTGTGTTTCGACAGAAAAAAACGAAACAGATTAAATCGTGCAAAATCCAGGTTGGTGTGAAGAATTTTTTTGTTTTTGGATACAACAGAAAACAAACCAAAAACAAACCCAACCAAACGAAACCGTTTACATGTGAAACTATTCTTACTGTCTTATTTAAAAAGTTACTTGATGTATTTTTACAAAAACCCTAAAAGTCAAATTTTTCAAATGGAAACCCCCATACTCTTTTATCTTATCTTACTAAGCATCAAAAATAAGGATAAGTTTGTATAAGGATGTTTATACCAAAAATGTATAGTTTTTGAAAAATTAACAATTAAATATTTATCTATTTTAGCAATACTTTTAAGTACGGCTTGGTTTGTCTTCTAGTTAGCCTTGACAATGAATTGCGGCGTCATAGCCAACTATACCATATCTACCCGTAATTAAAAGCATTGTTAGGATAAATAGATATAAATTTGTGAATATTTTAAAAATTATACATTTTTCTATTGAATATTCTTTTACAAAATTAGCCTTATTTTTAATGCTTAATAGGATAAGGTAATAAAAGGTCTTTGTCGTTATATTTTTTAACGATTATTTTTGACCACTCTGTATCTATTAATTGTAACAATATTAATACAGTCTACTAAAGTAGTTCTTTCTCAACAAGAAACCCAACCCCCAATTCCTATTAAAGGCTTTTGTTTGGAAGAAATTGATGGTTATGTAATGGCTTGCTAACGTCATTTTAGACATAAAGTTTAAAATAAGTCAAAAACGGTTGGACTTAGGTATAGAACATAATACATAAATTGGGTTTAGAATTTTTTCGCAAAATCTAAAAAAATAATATATAGGGTGTTTTCTTTAGGAAGAAGAATATTTACATTATTTTCCGGTACACCGCAAATGGTAGAGCTGTATCACAATATTTTAGTTGTATGTCCCCCACTGACTTTATAATGTTAGGAAATTTTCAAAAATTTTCAAGGCCTTCTTTTTCAGAAATCTCTTTTATAAAAAAAAGTTCTTATATACATATGTCTGAACTTGCTTCAAGTCTGAGATACAGGGCGTAAAAGCTTTAAAAAAAATAGGTATCTTTTAAATATATTAGGAACCCTTTACCCGATTTGGATAAAATTTAGGACACTTATTTAATGTAATAAGGCGCTTGTGAGCTGTGAGCACTGAAGCAAATATTATTGTAAAAAAGTTCGCCACTGACTTTTTAAAAGTTATATTATTTATTTTTCTGATTTAAGCAATTAACAGTTTACTTTTCAGTCTCTTGTATTTTCTTCAAATCTACCTTCGTAAAAGCTACTTTAATTTTTTTTAAAAAGTACCCATAGACTACATGGTATGGCAAAAATAAATATGAAGCAATTATTTGACCTAAAATAAATAGGTAGTCGTGTATGTTCTCAAAATTTGTCACTTCCCCTATTTCTTAAGCTCAAAACTCTTAATTTTTTAAATTTTGGATTTGATTTTTTGCTGTTTAGGGCTACTGTTTAAAAAGACTGTTTTTTTAGAAAACGAAGCAAGATACAAAAAACACAGAAAAGCGAAAAGGTGCATCTTTTATTTGTTAATCAGAAACATGTATAAAAACTTTATAAGAAGTTGGTTGCGTACTTTTTTCCTTAATAATATTGTCTGTAGTGCCCACTGAGACGCCACTGGGCCCCACTATCTTAATCCAGGTAGAGCTTTACAAGTACCTTATTACATTTTATAGTATTCCTAATTATATTAAAATCGGTTAAAAGGTTTTTAAGATAATTAAAAAATACAGACTTCTTTTAAAAATTTTAACTTCCTGTATCTCAGAAATGATAAAGTCCAGACATATGTATATTGAATATTAAAAAAGGCATAAAAAATTACGCCTTAGGTATTGGATTGTAGTTAGAAAGACCCTGTATATGCGCATATTTTTAATAAATTGTGTGCATATATTCCTTTCTTTAAGCTTGATTTATAGATTGACGTTTATGTTTCCGTTTGCCGTAGAAGATAAAACAACAACTTTCCATTTGTCAATTTATATTTTCTGTTTGCCGTTTTCATATACCATATCAGAAACCGAACGTCAAGTGGCGATCGGTGGCGGAAACGTCAATCTATTAATTCATCTTTAGTCATAATAAACAAACCTCTTTCCTTTAAACTCCACCATATCTTTGACCCCAACCATTTGGAGGAGCATTCCATTGAGAAGTGCAACCATTAAAAATACCGACACCACCTCCGGGAATAGCTAAGTCAAACTGGTTAAACGCTAAGTCAGCACCTGTGTTGGTCACCTGAACAGCAAGTTGCTTACCAGTACCCACGAACGTGATCAGAAAACAGGCACAACATTTGTGGACACTAGCACCATCTAAAAAATAAAAAATTAAACGCTTTGTAAAGAATACAGAAAAACCATAATACACCAGCACCCGCACTCTGTAATTCGATAAAAAGAAGAAATAAACAGGAAAAAAATTCCATTCTATTTCTTGTCTGTACTCTGTATTATTCGTTTTAAATAGTTAGTAAATCTTCGACAGTGGAAAAGGTCCATTAAATTTCCTGATTTTAATAGTTTATCTTTTGCTTAATTAAAATGTATCTAGCTTTTTTCTATTTTATATAAAATATATAAAGAAGAAAAGACAACAACAAAATTTGCGTGTAAAAGAGAGAGTTAGCGGGTTAATATGTAATATTATTAATCCCTTTGAATTAGCAAAAGTTTGGTCGAGGAAGTGCGTGCGCTTTGCGGAAAATCGTCAGTGGTGAAAGTGACCGGTTATGCGCGATACCAATAGCAGTTCTTGGATTGACAGCTACTATTTATGCATGTTTAAAAGTTCATCGTTTTAGTTAATTGTTTAAAGTATGTCCTATTAATATGCTAGTAAAATCCAGGTGTTTCGAGCTCAATTATCCAGATTTTCCACGGACAAAGCCGCGAAAGCCTATGAACAATATCGCATATGACCGGAACGGGACAACTAGCGAATTGACTTTAGTAACAGAGCCAAAAGACAAATAGACAAATACTTTCACTCTTACTTGTAAAAGAAGCTGCAGCAAAGCCCAAAGACAAAGTTGGGCTTACTGCCCATGGCTGCTGACTGCTGCACATGTAGGAATAACCTTTGCCACTAGGGTCACAGGCAGATAGTGCGTCAATGTTAGTTACTGAACTTCCATCTTTTGCGCAGGACGCGACTGGCGACGAATGGTTAGCTGGAATATTTCCTTTCCAAGAACAAGATGGCTTGCAGCAATCCCTTGAGACTGGCGGATAGACCTTCAGGTATCGGGATAATATTCACCCCAGCCACGCAGTCTGAAAATAAACATTAAAGTTTT
Organism: Listronotus bonariensis; assembly: GCA_014170235.1. Lineage (NCBI taxonomy): Eukaryota > Metazoa > Arthropoda > Insecta > Coleoptera > Curculionidae > Listronotus > Listronotus bonariensis. The sequence continues at coordinate 60,948 of JACEGR010004385.1, forward strand.
TAGTGTAAACATAAACATTAACTTTACTTTTTGTTTCTTTAGTGCATATTTTTTGCGCATTTTAAATTGAGCAAAACGCAGCCAGTGCGGAAAATATCTCTTGCAGCGATTACCCATTAGGGTCGGGCCTCACATAACCGCAACGAGGCCGTGGCCGTGCTTTTTCCCGGTAAAATGTAGGGGGATGCGGTGCAAAAATTTTGTATTTAATTAAACTGCAGTAATACAAGTCAATTATACCACGCTCAAAATTACACCTGATCATAAATTAAATCCTCACAAACCAAGTCCTGCACCGTAGCACGGCCGTGTCTCGGTTTTAAAATATACCGTTTTAATCAAATGCTGTAGGCTTAAAATAACCGCTCCGTGCCCGACCACATACCCCGAATTGCATTTTAACCAGTAAAGACATATCTGTTTATTTGATTTCCCAAAATAAAAATTTGAAAAAACTTATAAAACAAAAAATAACAATATATCGTAAGTTTTACTCACATATTATTCTGAAGATGTAACAATAAAATTTATTTTACTCTTTTTAATACTTATTAAATCACTTTTTCTTGTATTGTTTTTTACAACTAACCTTCAATCATCTTTTAATTTTTATACGTAATAAACTGAAATAACCCGTTAACTTAAAGCTTGGCTCGGGCAACATCGGCGCTATCCGATACACGTATGATTTCCTTGACTGGTTGGCTGGGCATGTTTTAGGTCGTAAGTGACATGGTCGTGCCACGACTTTTACCTATACTACACTTGTTTGGATAAAAGAAAACAGAGATACGTAGAAAAATCTGTTTTATTTAAACAAAGAGATATACATACATAAAACAATAGACTTAGCTTGACAAAAATGCTATATATATTTTTAAAGGCATTAAAAGTGCTTTTGAATTTTTTCGAAATACTTTCCCCCACCTTTCTCTATCACCGTGAAATCGGGCTCGGTGTGGTCATGTAACACAGCTTTATTTTCTGCATATTTTAAGATCTCAGTTTTATCAGAGTTCTAGCAATTGATACCTAAGCACTTATTGCAGAACATGGAAAAATTAATTCCTAACTTCATCACCGTGAAATCGGGCTCGGTGTGGTCATGTAACACAGCTTTATTTTCTGCATATTTTAAGATCTCAGTTTTATCAGAGTTCTAGCAATTGATACCTAAGCACTTATTGCAGAACATGGAAAAATTAATTCCTAACTTCATCACCGTGAAATCGGGCTCGTTGTGGTCATGTGACACAGCTTTATTTTCTGCATATTTTAAGATCTCAGTTTTATCAGAGTTCTAGCAATTGATACCTAAGCAGTTATTGCAGAACATGGAAAAATTAATTCCTAACTTCATCACCGTGAAATCGGGCTCGGTGTGGTCATGTGACACAGCTTTATTTTCTACATATTTTAAGATCTCAGTTTTATCAGAGTTTTAGCAATTGATACCTAAGCACTTATTGCAGAACATGGAAAAATTAATTCCTAACTTCATCACCGTGAAATCGGGCTCGGTGTGGTCATGTGACACAGCTTTATTTTCTGCATATTTTAAGATCTCAGTTTTATCAGAGTTTTAGCAATTGATACCTAAGCACTTATTGCAGAACATGGAAAAATTAATTCCTAACTTCATCACCGTGAAATCGGGCTCGGTGTGGTCATGTGACACAGCTTTATTTTCTACATATTTTAAGATCTCAGTTTTATCAGAGTTTTAGCAATTGATACCTAAGCACTTATTGCAGAACATGGAAAAATTAATTCCTAACTTCATCACCGTGAAATCGGGCTCGGTGTGGTCATGTGACACAGCTTTATTTTCTGCATATTTTAAGATCTTAGTTTTATCAGAGTTTTAGCAATTGATACCCAAGCACTTATTGCAGAACATGGAAATATTAATTCCTAACTTCATCACCGTGAAATCGGGCTCGGTGTGGTCATGTGACACAGCTTTATTTTCTACATATTTTAAGATCTCAGTTTTATCAGAGTTTTAGCAATTGATACCTAAGCACTTATTGCAGAACATGGAAAAATTAATTCCTAACTTCATCACCGTGAAATCGGGCTCGGTGTGGTCATGTGACACAGCTTTATTTTCTGCATATTTTAAGATCTCAGTTTTATCAGAGTTTTAGCAATTGATACCTAAGCACTTATTGCAGAACATGGAAAAATTAATTCCTAACTTCATCACCGTGAAATCGGGCTCGGTGTGGTCATGTGACACAGCTTTATTTTCTACATATTTTAAGATCTCAGTTTTATCAGAGTTTTAGCAATTGATACCTAAGCACTTATTGCAGAACATGGAAAAATTAATTCCTAACTTCATCACCGTGAAATCGGGCTCGGTGTGGTCATGTGACACAGCTTTATTTTCTGCATATTTTAAGATCTCAGTTTTATCAGAGTTTTAGCAATTGATACCTAAGCACTTATTGCAGAACATGGAAAAATTAATTCCTAACTTCATCACCGTGAAATCGGGCTCGGTGTGGTCATGTGACACAGCTTTATTTTCTGCATATTTTAAGATCTCAGTTTTATCAGAGTTTTAGCAATTGATACCTAAGCACTTATTGCAGAACATGGAAAAATTAATTCCTAACTTCATCACCGTGAAATCGGGCTCGGTGTGGTCATGTGACACAGCTTTATTTTCTGCATATTTTAAGATCTCAGTTTTATCAGAGTTCTAGCAATTGATACCTAAGCACTTATTGCAGAACATGGAAAAATTAATTCCTAACTTTCTGCAACCACAGTTTCTTGTAATCCTTTCATATATCCAAAACTTGTGGCGTTGGAGCTTTGTGAGAAAATATTGAAATTAATTCATATCTTGAATTTTTGTACTTACATGTGACTAAAAAATAGTAACCTTGGCTGGAGAGTCATATTTAAAATTCGGGATTGTCGAAATCATATACAAATTATAGGATTAATGCACATTTAAAGGACGGCCGTGGGTAATGGAGGTGGGTAAAAAAATCGTTTCCAATAAAAGACCAAAAAATGTAAAATATCAAAAAAATTATTTTGGCGACATTTCGCCTTTTTTTTGAGGCATTAGCCTAAAATGAAAAAAATCTTTGTATTTTTTTTAATAAAACATTTATAATGTATACATTATTAAACCGTCGTAGGAAAAAAAATAAAAATAAAAAAATTACGTCCAAATTAAAAAAATGGTTGCAGTATGAAACTTTGACTAACCATATTTTGCTTAAAATTCACTTCAGCATTTTTGACAATATAACAATTTAAAGATAAACAAATAGGCTTTTTTTTATTTGCATCATACACCTATACATAGACGCACAAATAAAAAGTTATGACGAGAAATTAAAAAGATATACGTAAAGATTAGGAAAAACTGTTGAAAGAAAAAAGATTTGAAGAACCATATCTTACTTATAAATAGTCTTAGAGCTTCTTACAATACACCATTTTAAATCTAATTGTTTTTGTTTTTAACTGAATATTCTATTGCCTATACCTAAAACCGCGTAGAAAAGGGCTACAGAACCTTGTTTGCCAAAAAATAGGTCAAATTGCCGAAAAATTATGTGAGTGGCATACTTTACAACAAATTTAAGTACACTTCATTTTAAATTTTTAGCAGAGACAGCCACTGTTAAGTTTTTTTTCCAATTTACGAAAAACAAATGCTTATGGAAATTTCAAATATATCTTTAAATACGCAAAATACAGATATATTTATGAATATATTACAAAAACGTATATAGAATTAGCCATATAGGTTTAATAGAGTTTTTATATCCTAAAAATATTTAAAATTTGAATACTGGATTGAGTAGTCCGGTACTTTGTGATAGTAGTCAATTTGAAAATGAGAGAAAGTAATAAATATTATTTGACGGCTCCTTTCAGAGGCGTGCGATATATATTTATTTTAGGCGTGCATAAATATTTTTATTTACAACCTTTTATGTTGACGCGATAAATATCTGGTGGGTTTATTATTTGATAAATTAAAAATCATTTTGCTGGGTTAACACAATTTTAATTAATGAAGACAAAAATAATAAAAAAACATGGTTGTAAATTAAACAGTAAACAAACCTCGCTAAAAGTTTCGTTACTGTCTCGATAAATGGTTATCTTTAGGGCTACGCGCCTCGTTCAACCATACTTTTCTCTCGACAATAATTAAACACTTTCTACCTCGGTTTGTAATGTGCTTTTATTATTAAGGTTCCCTTAATTGGTTCGTTAGTACCTGCCCTCGGCGCTACGCGTCTCATTAAACCATCCTTTTCTCTCGACAGTAATTAAACACTTTCTACCTCGGTTTGTAATGTACTATTATTTTTTAGGTTCCCTTATCCCTTATAATATAACGACCCTATGGTGTTATTTAAGCACCAGTTTGACACTGATTTTAGAGTTGTCACATTGCGTCATCTTATTTTTAGAGAGTTATATCTTAAATTGTCAAAAATGGAAACCGTTTCGAGTTTTGTCCCAGTTAAAACGAAAGTCGGCCTTATGTATCAACGAGAAAATTATAATACTCAACGTATACAAGGCTCTTAAATTTCAAAACCATAAAAGTAGTGTTGAAAGTTTAGTGGAAATGACTTCAAACATGACAAGGATTGGAAAATCTACTGTATGTAGACTTTTACGTAAAAGTGTGGCGATTTGAAAGAACCGAAACCGGCTCCAGGAAGACCTAATATAATTGTCGACTACTTGGCCAAAAACGAAATACGAAAGAAAGTGTATGCGTTCTATTTTAATAAGCAAATCCCGGCCTTGGATAAAGTCCTAGCAAGCATTCAAAGTGATGAAAATGTCCCCAAAATTGGAGGAGATAAGTTGTGGAAAGTTCTACGGGAAATGAACTTTAAGTGGGAAAAACAAAATAGGAAATCTCTGCTAATTGAGAGGACTAAAATTGTCTGCTGGGAAAGAAAATACTTAAAATCGATAAGGAAATTCCGGAGTGAGAATAGAAAAATATTTTATCTAGATAAAACCTGGTTAAATGAAGGCTACACAGTTGGTAAAATGTAGCAAGATAAAAATATAATAATAATAATAATGATAATAATAATAAATGGTAATAAAATACATTTGATTGGAATAAGGAACTTCGTCTTGTCAAGCTTTCATGGAGGGTTTATCTACTGGCCTAAGAACACCTTCAGGAAAAGGGAAAAAGGCTCATTATTACCCATAGTGGTAATAGTGACCGCTTCGTAAAAGGTGGTTTATTACCATTCCAATCAAAACATACAGTTGATTATCATGAAGAAATGAACGCAGACGTATTTTTTTTCACCAAGTAAATGCTGGAGTCCCTCAGGGCTCAGTTCTGACCCCAACATTGTTTCTTCTTCACATCAACGACCTTCTCTCGTCCACAACCAATTCCATTCATAGTTTCGCCGACGATAGTACCCTTCACTCCAGTTTTCAGGTTCCTAAACCCATTACTAAACCTGACTTGGCAAACAAACGCAGAGCGATGCAGATATCTCTTTCGCAGGTTCTTAATTTAATATTGGATTGGGGCGCTAAAAATCTCATCCATTTTAATGCATCCAAAACACAATTCTGTTCCTGTCCTGTATTTTACGTAAAATCTAAAAATTAAATAATAAATAGTGTGTGTACCCCACAAAAAATATCGCAGCAGTTTTCGGTGGACACCCTGTATAATCAATATATGTAGGTGTACTGGATTATAGGCAATTATCTTCAGTAAAACAACAGCATCTTACTTTTCCTATACTTCAGGAAAAAAGGTAATGGTGCCTGTCAGGTAATAGTCAGTGCCGTATTAAGCACTAGGCTGACTAGGCTACAGCCTAAGGCACCGTGAAAAATAGGCGCCAAACAGGGGAGATTTAAAAAAGTTGTAAGGCGGAATGGGTTTTTGGTCGTTTTTGGTCTTTAATTTGATTTGGGAATAGGGTGCCTTGAAAAAAAAGGCGCTACGTAGGGAAGGATCTATTTTTGGCTTCAATTTTACTTTCGAGTAGGGCGCCCTGGAATTAAAGTAGGCGCCACGCAGTAAATGCCCTTAAATTTTATTTGACTTAGGGCTTTACTGAGCCTCATTAAATAAATGATGGTTTTAGGTTGTAACTTGCCTATAAGTAGCACAGCTTGATCGATTATTTTATTATAGAAAAAAAATTCATAATATTTTTGGTGCATTTCCAACTAGTCTTAGCTTTTAAACAAAATAATATGTTACTTTTTTTCAGAATAAAAGGTTTAATAAACAGTTTTAGTCTTAGCTTCATGCTAATTTGTTTTGGGTTCTCCTATTCAGGGTGTCCCACCGGAAAGAGCTAGGATCGATTTCTCGAAAAGTAGGCTTTGGAAAACTTTAAAAATTGGTAAAGTCAGTGGGGGACATAGGACTTAAATATTTTGACAGTTCTAGAACTTCTGGTTGTACCGAAAGTTAATGTAAACTTCTTTATTTTAAATGAAACCCCTAAATATTAATTATATTTTAGATTCTTCGTATAATTCTAAATAAAACAAAAAGTCCTACAGTTTATGACTTATTTTAAATGTTATGTCAAAAATGACGTTTGCATGCCGTTATATACTCATTTTTTGTAAGAAAACTTTTAAGTATAAATTGGGGCTAGTTTTTTTGGAAAGAAAGACCTTTTTAGTAAATTATGTTAATAATTTGACAATTTATAAGTACAGGGTGGTCAGAAATAATCGTTTAAAATTATATGGACCAAAACCTTAAAAGTCAACTTTTTCATATGGAAACCCTTACCTTTTATTACATTATCCCATTAGGCATTAAAAACAAGGGTAAGTTTGCATAAGCATGTTATTATATAAGCGTATATTATAAGGGTTTATAGTTTCTGAAATATGAACAATTTATTAGTATTTATTTATTTTAACAATTTATTAAAGTACGGGTAGGTACGGTGTAGTTGGCTATGATGCGGCATTCCGCTGTCAAAGCCAACTAGAAACCAAACTAAGCCGAATTCTAAGCAATATTAAAAAATATAAATATAAAGTTGTTAATACTTTGAAATTATAGATTTTGAGAATAGACATCCTTATACAAACTAACTCATATTTTTAATGCTTAATGAGGGTAATAAAAGATAGAGGTTTCCATTTAAAAAAATTGTCTTTTAGTGTTTTATTTGATATAATTTTTCACGATTATTTTTTACCACCCTGTATTTATCAATTGTCAAATTATTAATACAGTCTACTAAAGAAGGTCTTTTTTAAGAAGACCTAGCCCAAATTTGTATTTGTAAAAAGGAAAGAGTAATGTTATGACTTGAAAACGTCATTTTTGCCATAAAATTTAAAATAAGTTAAAAATGTTTTAACTTAAAAATAGAACACTATACAATAAACATGTTTAGAATTTTACGCAAAATCTAAAAATTTAAATAATAAATAGTGTGTGTACCCCACAAAAAATATATCGCAGCAGTTTTCAGTGGACACCCTGTATAATCAATATATGTAGGTGTACTGGATTATAGGCAATTGTCTTCAGAAAACAACAGCATCTTACTTTTCCTATACTTCAGGGAAAAAAAGTAATGGTGCCTGTCAGGTAATAGTCAGTGCCGTATTAAGCACTAGGCTGACTAGGCTACAGCCTAGGGCGCCGTGAAAAATAGGCGCCAGACAGGGAGATTTAAAAAAGTTGTAAGGCCGAATGGGTTTTTGGTCGTTTTTGGTCTTCAATTTGATTTGGGAATAGGGTGCCCTGAAAAAAAGGCGCTACGTAGGGAAGGACCTATTTTTGGCTTCAATTTTACTTTCGAGTACGGCGCCCTGATATTAAAATAAGCGCCACGCAGTAAATGCCCTTTTTTTTGCTTCTCAATTTTAATTTCGAGTAGGGCGCCCTGGAATTAAAATAGGCGCCACGCAGTAAATTACCTTTTTTTACCTTCAATTTTTAAAATCGAGTAGGGTGCCCTTCTTCAAAATGTTTGTTTTTCTTTTTCCTAATAAAATGGGCGCCCCAACAATTCCAGCCTAGGGCGCCTTTAACGGTTAATACGGTCCTGGTAATCGTACACATTGCCAAATATGACATAACTGTCTGTGATAGTGCCGCACAAACTTTTATTTTCTGATGATTCTTATAAATATTAAGCTACAGCAATTAAGACGATAAGTAAATTTTTTATTTGGTTTCCTTTTTTATCAATAAGTGTTTAATGTGTATGCATGTTTTGTTAATTGCTATTAAAATTAAATACGCAGTTTTATTTACAAATTTATTTTTTGGATGTGAGTCTGTGCACGTAAGCACACCTTGACCATGAAAACAGATAAAAATAATTTGTATAAAATTTTGTTTTATTTTTAGGTACCTATGAATTACACCAAAGATTATGGTTAGTTTAATTCTTTCAAGAACGTTATAAAAACATTGAATTTAATAAGAAATGATAATTAAAACAAAATAAAAAAACCAGGGAGGTTTATAGGTACCTTCAAAAAAAAAAAAAAACTAAAGAAAATAAGCCTATTTTACCATGTTCGGTATGTAAACTGGTATTTAATGACAAACAAATAAACTGAGTTAAAGAAAACTATTTAGCTGCTTGCAAAATAATTTTTGGTTTAAATCTAGATAGGGTTTAATGCCTATCTTTTCAGTACGCTGAAAAAAACAATATTTGACATAACTCTGGTAGAAATAAAAAAATAGTTAAAAAGGACTACGTGGAACAAAGAGAAGGCCCAGCATTTAGCTTTGGCACTTCTACAATTCTACAGCCTAAAGAAACGAGCCTTAACAGAATTACTCGACACACAGGCATGTAAATATGTTTAAACTTTGCCAATAATTACCCATAGTTACCCAATAGGTTTGGAAATAGTGCTCAGATAAGTTGTTTATCAAGCACGAGAACTTTTAAAACTACGGGGTGTTAAAATTTAGGTCAAACAATAGTTTTTTTACTATAATAACTTTTTTATCAATGCAGATATTCTTAAGAAATTTGGGAAACGTCTCCTATGCATCCAAAAACATTTTTTGACAGAAAAGAAAAAATAATTCTTTATTAGTGTATTGATTTTTAGCTTAAAAAAATTAAAATCATTTTTTAGCATGGTTAAGTCGCTATTTTGCGCTATTTAGTATATCGTCGGGGATAGATTAAATCCGTGTAACTAGCATTGAATAATGCCGAGTATTTTGCACTTTTCTCGACGATATGGTAGATTTGTTAATAGTACTTAGTTTGCTTAAAAAAAATGCTTTATTAACACGACTAAAAAACATTTGTTTGTATCACAAGTGGTAGACAGTATGTTTTTAATAGTACTATTTTCTTGGACTTCAATTAGCTTCCATATTAAACTGATACACGACGTTTTAGATGGAGCCTATATTCAACCCTTTTCAAGTGAAAACTAAAACCAAAGTCGATTGATGAGATAAGGTCACGACATTCGCCATATTGGGTAGCGCGGATGTCACGTCAAGTCGGACCATTTTCGGCCATGTTTGATTTTAGGCAGATCAATGGCGTAGAATTATGGAGAAAACAAAAAGAACTGTATGTTGTAAACAAAATTTATTGGATTATTTTAATAGGCATAACTTTAAACAAATACATAAATGTGGTTTAAATGTTGAAAATTAAAAATTATCAAAGCGACGAAAGGACGATGAGGTTCCTGGCAGAGCAAAACATTTTCCATATTTCCGTAAGTCAAAAACCATTTTAAAAACTTTGTATACAGGGTGTCCGCTAATAAATGGTACACAGAAAAACCACAGATTCCTTATGCCAAAATATTAAGATTTAACCAAACATACCTAATATCCAAAAGTTTATAATAAGGAAGATACAGGGGTGTCATAGTAAAAAGAAAAAGTAAATTTATTTGGATAATTGTTCCCCCTTTCTAAATATCTTAATAAAACGGTATCTAGGGGTTTTTAAACATTAGGTTTTCAGATCGAATATTAAATTTTGTGTGTAGATTAGAGGGCGATGGGTACATTATTTAAAATTCTCTAAAACTACTCAATTTTTTGTTACTACTCTCTATGCATGTAAACTAGTAAGCTTCTCTATGCTTCCTGCACAAAAAAGGTATATTTAGTAAGAATCGGTCTTGACAGCCGTTTTAAAGGTATTCACGTTTAAGTTGTTCAGTGCACCCGAAAGTATGTACTTTCAATAACATCGTATTAGCTATAATGACAACTGCTCAGATATAAATAGCTGATAGCTAAAACACCTGGATACCAAGTTTTATTAAAATGTTTAAAACATATCAGAAATTATCGAAATGCACGAATAAAAAATATTTATATCCCTTTAACACCCCCTATCTTCCTTATCATTAACTTTTGGATATAGGTATGTTTGTTTAAATCCTAAATGGGTATTTTCGCATAAGAAATCTGTGGTTTTTCTGTATACCATTAATTAGCGGATACTCATCAATATCATATGTATATAAAAACACGAATGACTGAAAACTATTCGACTAAACACTATCAAAATCTCTAAAATAAAACGAGTCCGAACCAATAATATGTGAAGTCTCTAAACTAACCTAAAACATTAACAACTGGAAATCCTTGCAAAATGTACAACCAAAATGAAAATGGCAAATTTCCACAGTTTTTACCAAACAAAGCTTCGATAAGGCACGACTCTGTCATCAGCTGATAATGCTACCAACTTTGAACAGAACTGCCAACCGAAATCGTAATTCTCACACCCTCACGTCCCACAGTGTGTCGATATGGGTAAAAAAGTGGACATCTGGGTCAAGTCAACATTGAAAAGTACAATTTTTTTCATTGTCACAAATTGGCAATACCCTAGGCTATGTTGGTGCACATTAATTTTTTTTACAACTTTTAGTTTCCAAATAAATTCAATTGAAACTTGCCCTTCCCTAAGTCACAAAAATTTAGGCAAAAACATTGTCTATTAAAAAAAATTGTACTACAAAAGTATTAGTTGTTTAAAAATTATTTTTGTGTGCCAAATCTGTTAACCTGATGTAGTATATTTCTGTTAATTATTTTAAAAATTATGCAGTAATTACACGATAACGCTTTTTTATATTTACAGTCTTTTTTATAAAGTTAACGTTTCCTTTGACTTATAAAAAAAAGTTTACATTTGTATAACTTCGTAAATATCTTGTTTGACCGGGCCACCTTTAGAGAAAAAAGCGCAAATTTTTTATTTGCTAATATTTGCTATTCTTATAAAAAAATGCTTTTCTTTCACATGCTGCAGCGGTATTTATTTATTTTGCATTAGTCGATACGGATTCAAAACAAATTTGTAAATGAATCAAATAAATTGAGATTTAAGGTTTTGCATTAATCAAGCCAGGCCATGGTTAGGTTAATCTGTAAACTTAAAATATTTGTTTTACAGTATACAGGGTGATCATTTTAAGTCGGCACTATTGCTAACCATTTTATTATTGGCGATATGAAGTCGGTTAAATTAGAGAAGTAGTAGTATTTCCGCTGATTAACGTGCTGTAAAAACAATTGAACATCGGGTTTTCGATTTATTGCAAAAATATATTTTTTTAATGAAACACTCTGTATATTATATCACCAATCGAAAGATCTATCAGCAGTTTTAAACAAAGTCATGTGTTATATCCAATTTTTAATAGTTTCGAAATATGGCCATCCTCGGAATTTGATCGTAAACTGGCATTTTAAAATAGAACACCCTGTATATTGCATTACCATTAAATAGATATTTTAAAGAGCTTTAAAAATACCACATTTGATATGTCTATCTCTTGTAGTTTTGAAAATATGGCCATTCAAATCTAAAAATAGTAGATATTAATGTCTATTTTATCTTTGACACTAAACTTAGTGCTTATAGCTTGAAGCTGTGGAAAATTTAACATAATTTTCAGATTTTGATGGCCATATTTTCAAAACTATAAGAGATAGACATATCAAATGTGGTATTTTCTTAAAGCTCTTTAAAATATCTATTTAATGGTGATGCAATATACAGGGTGTTCTATTTTTAAATGCCAGTTTACTATCAAATTCCTGAGGATGGCCATATTTCCGAAACTATTAAAAATTGGATATAACACATGAGGACTTTGTTTAAAACTCTTGATAGAACTTTCGATTGCTGATATAATATACAGGGTGTTTCCTTTAAAAAATATATTTTTTTAAATAAATGGAAAACCCGATGTTCAATTGTTTTTTTTTTACAGCACGTTAATCAGCGGAAAAAATACTACTACTTCTCTAATTTAACCGACTTCGTATCGCCAATAATAAAATAGTTAGCAATAGTGCCGACTTAAAAATGATCACCCTGTATACTGTAAAACAAATGTTTTCGCACAATTTTATCAACATTCATGATTATTATATCAATACAAACATTCGCTAATTTAAAAGCATTGATGTCCATTTTTTTCAATTTCGTCACACTGTGCGTCCCTGACAAATACTATCACCGGTCTTGCTTATCTCTAAACCCCTTCTCATAAAGAAACTCTGACTAAAATTACTCTTACGAAACTACGACTTATACAAAATTAGGTAATCAATAATACAGTAACCCTATACGATACAAAGGATCTTTAAAGGTGATAGGTAATCTTATATTTTCAATATTACTTTCTTATACTTCCATTGTCTTTATTTTTAACTAATACATGAGGTTATCTATCTCTCACCGTTGTTAAGATAACTGAAACTACTCTAAAAAACTACGAGTTAGATACAGGGTGTCCGAAAAGGTAAGGTCAAGAATAATAGTGGTTATGGAGTGAGCCAAAATAATGTTGGTACTTCATATAAAAAAATAGTTCTGTCTCGCTTTGTTGGGAAGATATTGACCTCTAAAGTTAGAATATAAAAAATGTGTTTCAATTAAACTTTTGCTACAGCACCAATGATATTTGGGCAACTAAATAACCTTATACTTTTTTTTATAGCTAAACGATGGTGAACGATGATAGTTTTTCTGTTTGAAACGTCGCATAAATGTAAAATGTGATATATTGTTGGTTTTAGAATTAAATTACGAGTGTACTAAGTTTAAAATTAAATATTCCGCCCATTTAAATGATGGTGGATCAAAGACAAAACGGGGAAATTTGTAGGACATAAAAATACGCAACTGTGCCCTAATTTAAGCAACACTGTATTTCTTACCGTTTCCGAGATCCTAATGGTGTTCCTCGAATTTCTAACAGCTTGTATAAGTCGTTATTTCGTAAGAGTACTTTTAGTTATCACTTGAAACCATTGGACATAGACACCATCCGAAACGTCGCGTATGAGTTAAAAATGAAAGCCAATGGAAGTTTAACAAAGTAGTATTAACAAAATAATTTAATAAGTTGACGAAAACAACTTTCGCTTTCAGAAATATTCAAATCATTGTTACATTATAATAGGTACGTAAATAAAGTATTCGCAGCTTGTTTTGTTTTGTGTTTTGTTTTTTTACAGGCTATTAAATAGTATTAAGAGGTCGTTAGTAAGAAGATTATTTAAAAAAAGGATATGTAAATGGTTACACTAAAATTCGATTAAGAACTTGCTAAAATATTTTACGTTAAATTTTATAGATACTTACGGAATACGAAAGCTAAAAGTGTTACCAAATATTTCATTTTGGCACAACACTATGTTAATACCAAATCAGACACTATTATGTTCTTTATAAAAATTTCAAATACTTTATAGGTCTATTATCAGATATCTGTAAAAAAGGGGTAATTGCACACGTGCATCAAAATAACTGATAATTCTTGAATAAAATGTGTTTTTTAATTGCTAGTACGAGTGCGATTGCAATTTTTAAAAAAGCACGATGAATGAGAAAATTATCTGAATATTTTAGAGGTACAAGTGTAATTTATTTTATTATTTTCCAAATTGAATAAAAACTCAAATCAGGTAATCTTTTTGTTTTTAGATTTAAAAAAAGAATAGTTTTAAAAGAAAACTAAATTGGGTAAAAGTACAAGAATTACAATCAAATGTACAATTATTGTAATAAGTAATATTTTGCTTTGCCGTAGAACTAGTAGACATAGTGGATAATGCCAACGAGTGAGTGCTCGTTACGGCTGGATCTCTTGGCCTTGACCTTGTCATTGTCCTGCATTTTTTCAATTAAAAGCATATGGTAGTCCTCATCCATTTAAATGTAAGGCGTCAGAAACTTGGCGTTTGAGTGTTCACTGAGTTTGATTAGCTATTGTTCTCCACCAACTCTTTTGTAAGCTTTGTACAGCAGTCACTCATAAGCTACAATTTGTCAATTTAATTTGTTTATTGGTTAGGCCTACCATTCTGCTTATACAGGGTGTCCAAGAATATGTGGGCAATCTCTCGGATTTATATAGAACAAATAAAAATAATGCGACATGTTCATATAAAATATTTTCCCAAAGTCCCTCTTTACAGAAATATGTGCCCTTAAAAGACGCCACAGAAAATCGGTTTTTCTTGAATCACTTTTATATTACGTTGTTTTGTCATTATTTTATAATATAATAAATACCAGTTAGGACTTCTTATAATGGTCCTGGTAAAACATTTGCCTTTCTTAGTTCGCCAGTGACAGATTAACCCTTACACGATGGTAATAATTATTTTTACATCCTGTATAATAAGGGTATAAAAATTTAATTTTTAGAAAGTTTAAGCCCTAAGCTAAAAAAAGGTACTTCTGATGGATATCGATAAAGTGAAGCGTAGTCGAGAAAAACAACATTTTGATTATATTGGGTTGTATTAAATAATTTTGTTTGTCGGTTCGACATGGGCTTCTTTTTATTTTATGCATTCTCTAGCTTTAATTAGCAAAAATTATGAGACCCGCTACAATGGTGCAACATTATTTTTTAGTTTCGTGAAAATACCACTTGCAACAGAATAACCCATTGTTTTTAAATGTCCCTACTAAACGAAAACTTGTTTTTCTTTGAAAACGCTCTAATTTATCTATATTTAACATAAGTACCCTTTTTTAGCTCAGTATTTAAGCTACCCAAAAATACTTATTCCATTTTTTTTTATTATACCGGGTGTAAAAATAATTAAAACTATTGTATAAGGGTTAGTCCACACCTGGCGAACTAATAAAGGCAAATGTTTTACGAGGATACTATTTTAAAGGGCCCTTACTTGTATTTATCATATTAAAAAAATAATTGATTTAACCAAGTAGTTTAAAAGTTATTTAGAAAAAATGATTTTTAGCGGCGTCCTTTAAGGGCACATATCTCTGTAAAGAGTGGTTTTAGGAAAAAAACTATAGGAACGTGTCTTATTATTTTGACATGTTCTATATGAATCCGATCCACATATTCTTGGACACCCCGTGTAGAGGTCTATTTGTTTATTAAATTTCTTCTAGCTGCCATATTTTTGTACTATTTTTCTGATTTCCAAAAAGGATTTACAGTTAGAAAAAGTCTGGGTTCTGTTAAAGATTAAGTATCCACAGTATTATCATGTTTATAAGGAAATTTTGCAAGAAGATAAGTAAATTCTTAATATAACAAAGTGAGGATGAACGAATTTTATTCCATAAAAACTTACTTTTCGCATTTTTTTGGGTGATTAACTTATTCCACTTTAGCCTTCATTTACGTATTCAAGGTTAATGAGATTATATACTTTGATCACAAACTTGATTTTGATAATTTGCTGTAAACACATACTTAAAATGCTGTCATAAGGTAATATTTCTGTATTGAAAACATTGTAAGATTTTAAATAATGATGACAGGTTTATGATACGTGACACAAAAATATAAACATAACTTGTCATGTACAGTATTGGCAAGTATTTTTAACCTAACTAAATCCTTTTGGTATTTGATATTACTTGAATATTTTCTGCTAAAGATGAAGTATGGGTGGGGGATGGTTAGTTTTGATGAGTTAAATCATACATCTTTTATAAAACGGGACAAACAATACCTGTTTTCATATTTTATGAAAAATTTATGTATACAAATTTCGTACTTAATTATATATATTTTTTTCTATTTAAACTGTTTTGTATACTAAACAGTAATATTAAGAGGTTTTCAAAACGCGAAATTCATGGAAACCTAATCTTTACCAGACCCAAAGTCTGTTGCATTTTATGCCTGCCCTTTTCTGCCTAAATTTTTTATAAAGTCTAATAGGGCATATGGTCGGGTTAACTTTGTTCCTTTATAACCATTTTGGAAAAGTACAGGGTTTATCTCCCTCCTGGGAAGTTTTGGTAAACAGTGGATTGTACTGAGTGTTCTGACCAAGTTGATCCAGCTCCGTTTTAAAATACTTAGTTAAACAGCTTGCGCCTTCCCCTCCACGCCAAAGCAGCTTGTAGAATAATTCAAAAAGATCAACAACATCGATTTTGACAAAAGAGGAAATTCGATTGCACTCCAGAGCTTTAGTTTTATAGAAAGAAAAATAAAAAAGGTCATATATTTGCTAAAGATTATAAACAAAAGGTGACTGAATATGTAGAAAAGGGATACGCTAGGAAATTAAATCAACAAGAGCTTGAAGAACCGTTTGACAGGGCTTGGTACTTACCACCTATTTAGAGTTAATAACAAAAAAACCTAGAAAAATTCGTTTTGTTGCCGATGCAGCATCTAAAGTAAATGGCAAAAGTTTAAATGATTATCTGTTAAAAGGTCCGGAATTATATAATTTCTTAGTAGGTATTATTTGGAAATTTAGGGAGCAACGGTTTGCCTTTTCAGCAGATATAAGAGAGATGTTACACCACATTTTGATTAGAAGAGAAGATCAACAAGCTCAACGATTTTTCTGGAGATTTTTTGAACAAGAAGATTAAGACACTTATGAAATGAATGTTATGAGTTTTGAAGCAGTATCGTCACCAGTTGTGGCACAATATGTAAAAAATTTAAATACTTTAGAGCAAAAGAAGAATATCCAGAGGCAGCGAATGCTATTGTACATAGACATTATATGGATGATTATCTGGATAATGTTTCGACCACTGAAAAAGCTATATCTCTAATAAAGCAAATTATCGAAATTTATCAGAAAGGGGGTTCGAATTAAAAGGATGGGTATGTTATAGTAAAACAATATTAAAGAAATTCCAGAAAATAGAGAATCTTCAAAGAAAATTTTTGAAAAAGACTCTGGTAAACGTATATTAGGGCTAAAATGGAAACTTAAAGAAAATGTTTTAACTTTTTCATTAGGTATGCATAAAGTAAATCCATAAGTATTAAATGGTGAAAAGCTGACAAAAAAGAGAAATGTTAAAAGTCACCATATCAGTATTTGATCCTCTTGACCTTTTAAAGCAAGACTTTTTATTAGGAGGCACTTTTTTCGTAGAGTTAATAATTAAAAAGTTTTTCGTTTGGTAAGAACTTCTAAAGACACGCTTCTAAGATTACCTGGAGGAAAGAAAAAATCTATTAATAATAATAAAAATATTTATTTACCACTTAAAAACAAAGAAACAATTACATAATCTAATAAGTTGAAAACTTATAAACAGAAAACTGCATCTGGGGTACCTAAATTACTCCGCACGGTCACGGAAAGGTTATATCCTTCTTTCCTGTCGTAATTTTTTTAGTTTAAATTTTAAACGTCTTTATTTTTAATTAACAGCAACAGCTTATTTCTCATATATAACCACTTAACCTAATTAAAGTATGCTTTGTTATTAAACATTTTTACACAATAGCGTAATACTCAACATTAAGTAACTATAAATAAACATTTTTTATATCGTTAATAAATTCATACATCGCAATAAAAAAATTACGATTTTTTTATATTACTTTTTAAAAGGTATTTGTAATTTTTTACACAAGGTTTTTTAAGATATATCTTATACTTTTGTCAATTCATTCACTGAAACTATTTTTTTAACACACCAGACTTTTATAAAGAGAGCGCTTTGATTTAAATCACACGGTAATAACTCTTTAAGAGTTTTCAGAGTCCATGGACTCTTCGGAACTTGCAGATTTCCTCAAAGAAAAGCTCGGTAATAAGTTAGTTAGCATTTAAAATACCTAAGAAATCGCTAACTAGCCTATTATATTCTTTAATACTCGAGATGGAACTCCGACTAATTCGACGGGTTTTAGACAGTTATTAGCGATTTAAATTAAGCGCCTCTATTGGATGCTTTTTAAACTTTCCTTGTGCACTATGACAATTGTTTGTCATAATTTGCTTAATGTTAAATAATCAGAGAATTTTTGTAAATATAGTTAATATTTTTTTATTTTTTTTAAGATACATTAGGCTTCTTGAATTTCCAAGGGTTTAATTTAGTTATATATAATTAGAAAAAAAGCAAACATCAAAATAATTAAATAAAATGCATCAAGATATCAGGTGAGGCAAACACTTTTGGGATCGGTACTAATAACCTATAAAATTATTTGTGTTATGACAAGCAGTCGTCTACCAGTGATACATTAAACACGCATCATGCAACGTTCCACATAAGGTAAATACGGCGTATTTACATTTACCACAAACAAAACCCGAAGTATATGAGCAACCTTCCGTGCTTAAATAATGCATATTTAATAAAGTAAAATTGTATTTCTACAACAAAAACATAGAGAACCAAACTTGTTTCAGACGAACTGGGGTGTTATTTTATCAGAATTGGAAAACGACCGGAAGAACTCCAAACCTTTTTGTCTAAAGGTAACGGGATTTTGGAAAATCTGCTTTCGACCTTTCTTGGTCTCATCAGTAGGACAAAGAAGTCCTAGAGCTATTTATTGTTGGTTTACCAAATGCAAGAGCTGAGGTTCCCAAGGCAAAAGTCAAAATTCGACAAAAGTCGGGTTTTTCAATGCAAAAGCAGGTATTTTTTCTTTGCATAAAGCATTGGACAAACAGTTTTTAACGCAGAATTTAAACGTCCAACGGTTTGACTGCCTCGCGGCTTTGTCATGTTGGGATTTTCGTTCTTTGCGAAGTGGATGATCTTGCAAACTTTTCCTTTTGAACTGAATTCCTTTGAAAATTTAACAAAGTAAAATCTGTCTTGTGGTATTTCCACAACTAAAGAGCCGAATTGAAGGCGAAACAGACAAAACCAAACTTGTTCCAGACGAACTGGGGTGTTATTTTATTAGAATTTGAAAACGTACGGTAGAACTCCGAACATTTTCGTCAGTAACGGGATTTTGGAACAATCTGCTCTCGACCTTTCTTGGTCAGTCAAAATGTTTGTATCTTCGACCAATAAATTTCCTTTTAAATATAACTTAGAGCAGGTATGGGCAACTTTTGACATGATGCGGGCCAATCATTAGTGTGCCAATAAGTTCGCGGGACGAATTTAAAGGCACACTACATTTTAGGTTAGTGTTGTGGTGTTCATAATTTTTTGCGGTAGTCACAAAGCAAATAGACGGCACTAGAGCAGTTTGCTAGGATTTCGCTCATCGAAGTTATCACTTTTGCAGCTTCGATAGAACTGAACTAAAGTTTGAGCCATCCACCATATAGGACCTATATTTAAATTAAATTACACCACTTTCTCAAACTTACGAAATCAAGTGAGCGAGCCAGCCGAGTGGCGGCGATCATCAAAGAAGGGCCGAACAACAAATGATTATTTCTTTTGTTCTACACTGGACGAAAATAAACAAAATAATGTTTTGTTGTGTCTGACTCTTTGATGATTGCCGCCACTTGGCTTGCTCGCTCACTTGGTTTTGTAAGTTTAAGTATGAAGGAACAGTTTAAAAATGGAAATTCGGTGCTCTTTGAAAAGAAAAAAATCACAAAAAAGTTTAAAACAAATAATTAGCTTGTCTTCGCGGCCGCCTTTGCTATATTTCTTTTATGATATGCCGGTTGATGCAGCTGGTCATCCGATGAGAATTATCTCATATGATATACAGAGTACGACAATAGGTATGATTTTTTAAATGGAATACCCTGAATATTATATCACCACCAAAAAAATCTTTAAAACGATTTTAAAAAATACTACATTTGATGTGTCTAGCTCAATTAGTTTCGGAAATATGACCATCCAAATCTGAAAAATAATTTTAAATTATTCTTAAAAGCGTAATAGAGATACATCTTGCCAAATTTCTTTATTTTTTAACGTATAAAATAAATAAAAAACACTGTTTTGTTGGGTAGATTCTGTAGAACCCATATCTTTCATCAGAATGCTTTTATCTTTTAGGATATACAGTGTAGGACAAAACATATTAATTTTTAAAATTGAAAACCTTGTAAATTATAAAAAAATCTTGTATCTGTCCTTACACTCAGAAGTAGCAAAAAGTAGGAAGACAATTGTAAGTACAAAAACTGATAAAGGAAAAGGTAAAACAATCAACATATTAATTTTTAAAATGGAAAACCTTGTAAATTATAAAAAAATCTTGTATCTGTCCTTACACTCAGAAGTAGCAAAAAGTAGGAAGACAATTGTAAGTACAAAAACTGATAAAGGAAAAGGTAAAACAATCTTTGACAAAAGTAGCGAGACTTCGCAAGACTGCATCGGAAACACAACAATAGCTCTTATTATTTAAACTCTTTTACTTTTTTTAGTAAACAAGGCTAATAATAAACTAAGTAGATTAAATGTTGTATATTTATGTTTACTTAAAATACATTTTCAAGTTTCTTATTACCCCAATAGAAGTCGTCATATCCTTTTATAATTTTGCTTTGAAATACACAGCATTAGCCATTAAAATTTCAAAGTTGCTTTTTGGTCAAAATAATGGATTTCTATCCCATAATGTTTCGGCGCGTCGCTGTTAAGGATAGCGACGCCTTGGTATAAAATAGTCCGATTGCAGGCGGCCTTTTTTATGTTTTTTTGTATTATTTTCAAAGGGTACCGAATTTGCGCTTTTAAAATGTTCTTACTATAAGTATCTAGTGTAATTTAATTTTTATTTTATTTGGATTTTTTGAAATGTCTCGTCGCCGGCTGGTCAAATCATAAAGCGGACCGAATCCGGCCCGCGGGCCGGCGGCGTTGCCCATTTCTGATTTAGAGTATACTTAAAACACAATACAAGTTTTAGAATGAAATTGGCATTAGTTACGCACGTAGGCAAATTACTGTACCGAGTGTTTCATTTTCGATGATTTTACGGGGTATCTCGAAAACCGTAAGCAAAATCAAACTTCTAATATACGATTCTCGATATTTTTTTAAGGAAACAATTGTAGTTAAAACAGACTAAAGGTACATCGTTATACTGAATCATATTCAACCGATCGGATAAAATTTAATCCGGCAAGAAATTGTGATATACACGTTTCAGATTAAGTAAAGCCTGATTTGTAGTTTTAGTAACGTAAACCGTAAAACTTAAGACTTGAGCGTTTAGACGTAAAAAGTAAGCAGTAATAACAGATCAATTTATAGTTCCCTAATTCAAAGAATCTCCTTACGGTTTTTAAGGTTATGAATATTGTTGTTGTCATTATTATAAAAAATGTAATTTATTAAATATAATTTAGGTAGATTGGCTCTTTGCTGTTCACAAAAGACATCAACGACAACAAAAATAAAATTTGATGTTAAATGGCCCATAAATAACCAAAAATATAAACATGACGCTGCCGATTATGAAAGAAAACGACCGATGGCAACCGAGCCGTAAGACTTAAGACTTAAGAGATAAAAATGAATCATTTCTACTACTACTTCTTACGTCTTACGGCCTAATTCTTAATGCTTAAGTTTTTGGCACCATAAATTATCAGGTTACTTGTCATATGTTCATTTTTCTTACTGCTTAACGTTAAGTCTTAAGTCTTCCGTTACTGAAACTATAAATCAGGCTTAAGGCATTAAATAAAACGTCATAAGTAAATCCTCTTTTTTCAGCGATCTGAATTTAGTTCAATTCGATCGGAGGTTATAATTGTACGATATTCAAAAGGTTTAAAAAATGACAGTTAAGTAAAACAGCTGATAAGTGTAAATACGAATTAGTGGAAAAGAAAATAAACCTAAATATTTGCTAAAATATTGTAATAGTGTTTCATTAGTGGTTTGCGTCATTATTTTGTCTTTTTTCTAAAATTAAATAAAATTAATAAAAAAAAACACAAATGTTTGGAGAATATTGTGTTGTAATTGTTTTTATTTTCTAAGTTGTGCAGTTTTTAAAACAATTAATCAGCCTATGTTTTTTTTTTTTCATAAAACACCCTGTATATTTTTATTTATATTTATTAAACTCTCTTTAAGCTTTTTGAAAACAAATACTTTTATGTATTTTTTATTTTAAATTTTACTAAAAATCAGCATTATCCATTAATTTGGCTTTTTTTTATCAAAGGCCATCACAAAAAATGACCAAACATTATTTTTTAATTTCAATTTTTTTTGTTTTTGGTTTAACTACCCCAAGTAAATATTTTATTTAAAAAAACCCTTATATTTTTATCCGATTTTTATTAACTTACAAAAGCGTTAAAAAATATAAATATGTAGTTTTTTTTAATATATATCAGGTTACTTGTCATATGTTCATTTTTCTTACTGCTTAAGGTTAAGTCTTAAGTCTTACGTTACTGAAACTATAAATCAGGCTTAAGGCATTAAATAAAACGTCATAAGTAAATCCTGTTTTTCCAGCGATCTGAATTGAGTTCAATTCGATCGGAGGTTATATAATTGTACGATATTCAAAAGGTTTAAAAAATGACAGTTAAGTAAAACAGCTGACAAGTGTAAATACGAATTAGTGGAAAAGAAAATAAACTTAAATATTTGCTAAAATATTGTAATAGTGTTTCATTAGTGGTTTGCGTCATTATTTTGTCTTTTTTCTAAAATTAAATGAAATTAATTTAAAAAAACACAAATGTTTGGAGAATATTGTGTTGTAATTGTTTTTATTTTCTAAGTTGTGCAGTTTTTAAAACAATTAATCAGCCTATGTTTTTTTTTTCATAAAACACCCAGTATATTTTTATTTATATTTATTAAACTCTCTTTAAGCTTTTTGAAAACATATACTTTTATGTATTTTTTATTTTAAATTTTACTAAAAATCAGCATTATCCATTAATTTGGCTTTTTTTATCCAAGGCCATGACAAAAAATGACCAAACATTATTTTTTAATTTCAATTTTTTTGTTTTTGGTTTAACTACCCCAACTAAATATTTTATTAAAAATAAACCCTTATATTTTTATCCTATTTTTATTAACTTACAAAAGCGTTAAAAAATATAAATATGTAGTTTTTTTAATAGTTGAACTACTTATAATAAATAGCATACCAATAATAAATAAGTTTTAAAATATATAGGTTTATTATAGAAAAGTACTACTACAGAAAAAAATACTAAATAAAAATAAAATTTATACCTATTATTATAGTTAAAACAGACTTTTTCTAAAATTAAATAAAATTAATAAAAAAAACACAAATGTTTGGAGAATATTGTGTTGTAATTGTTTTTATTTTCTAAGTTGTGCAGTTTTTAAAACAATTAATCAGCCTATGTTTTTTTTTTTTCATAAAACACCCTGTATATTTTTATTTATATTTATTAAACTCTCTTTAAGCTTTTTGAAAACAAATACTTTTATGTATTTTATCGTTATACTAAATATTATATAATTATAGAACCCTTAAATTTTAACATTTATGGTAAGTTTTGTTTTTTTTTTTTGTTATTTTAAATATTCCATAATACATATTTAAGTGTTTTATTTTTATTTATTAAAAATACCACGTTTCTCTACAAAAGTACTTTGCTTATCTGAAATAAAGTCATATTTTTTAAAGTTAAGTATGTTAATTAAGATAACTGAAAAATATAAATGTTTATTTTAAATAATATATCAAGTTGGGCACGCTAAATAAAAAAGAGTTATTAAAAATAATGATTTTTTGTTATTTAAAAATAATAACAATTAAGACTTTATTGTAAAAAGGAATTTTAAAAAGGCGAGGTTGAAGATATCCTTCTATCTTAACCAAAAGAAAAGAAAAACAAAAATTATTTTATAACTATGTTTGTATAAAAATATACAGATTATATCTATGTATGAGTCCAGTCTCAGTAAAGTTGGCCCAACTAGCTAAAATATGTAATTATGTTAGGTTCTTTCAGGAATGGCCCAAACACTTAAACTATCAACACTTATTAAAAGAATTGGAGATATGCTCTATATTGGTTAGGCGGATTCATTTATTGGATGGTCTTCTTGTTGAGTACACGCCTGGAAAGAATAATGGTTAAAAAGGGGTTGTAAACAGTCTATTTGATAGAATTAAAGTCATTTGTTCTAATCAAAATATAAACAATGAAAAAGATTATTTAAAAGATATTTCAATTCATAATAATTATCCTCTTAATTTTATAAATAATTGTTTTCTTGAATTTGAAAATCCAAATATAAGACAAAATCAAAATAGACCTATTACAAATTTATTTTTACCATACATTCCCGGACTATCAAATAAAATTCAACAAATAGGAAATAAATTTAATATTCGCACAATCTTTAAAACACAAAACACCATTAGATCTCAACTAGCTATGATTCCCGGCTTCGCTCGGGAGTTTATATGAGACCCAAACAACCGTTGTTCTGAATGAAGTTCAAATACTCGACAACAGATGGCGCCACTACACTTACTTTCCAGATGATTCCAAAAATTTTCAGAACTTTGTGTCTCCGCCAATTTGTCAAGAATGAGTGATAATATTTTACATTTTTGCCACCCACAACCACCCACTTCCACCCACCCCGACCAAACTCCCTTACTCACAATGGGAGACCAAGGGGTATTTGTAACCCCGACGGGAAGTCGATCGGAGTTGCGGATGATAGCGAAAATCGTGGACACACGAACGTACATTAGCATTTTATATAATATATTAGATTAGACTAGCTATGATTCCCGGCTTCGCTCGGGAGTTTTAATGAGACCCAAATAACCGTTGTTCTGAATAAAGTTCAACTACTCGACAACAGATGGCGCCACTACACTTACTTTCTAGATGATTCCAAAAATTTTCAGAACTTTGTGTCTCCGCCAATTTGTCAAGAATGAGTGATAATATTTTACATTTTTGCCACCCACAACCACCCACTTCCACCCACCCCGACCAAACTCCCTTACTCACAATGGGAGACCAAGGGGTATTTGTGACCCCGACGGGAAGTCGATCGGAGTTGCGGATGATAGCGAAAATCGTGGACACACGAACGTACATTAGCATTTTATATAATATATTAGACTAGCTATGATTCCCGGCTTCGCTCGGGAGTTTATATGAGACCCAAATAACCGTTGTTCTGAATGAAGTTCAAATACTCGACAACAGATGGCGCCACTACACTTACTTTCTAGATGATTCCAAAAATTTTCAGAACTTTGTGTCTCCGCCAATTTGTCAAGAATGAGTGATAATATTTTACATTTTTGCCACCCACAACCACCCACTTCCACCCACCCCGACCAAACTCCCTTACTCACAATGGGAGACCAAGGGGTATTTGTAACCCCGACGGGAAGTCGATCGGAGTTGCGGATGATAGCGAAAATCGTGGACACACGAACGTACATTAGCATTTTATATAATATATTAGACTAGCTATGATTCCCGGCTTCGCTCGGGAGTTTATATGAGACCCAAATAACCGTTGTTCTGAATGAAGTTCAACTACTCGACAACAGATGGCGCCACTACACATATTTTACATTTTTGCCACCCACAACCACCCACTTCCACCCACCCCGACCAAACTCCCTTACTCACAATGATAGACCAAGGGGTATTTGTAACCCCGACGGGAAGTCGATCGGAGTTGCGGATGATAGCGAAAATCGTGGACACACGAACGTACATTAGCATTTTATATAATATACTAGCTATGATTCCCGGCTTCGCTCGGGAGTTGATATGAGACCCAAATAACCGTTGTTCTGAATGAAGTTCAAATACTCGACAACAGATGGCGCCACTACACTTAATTTCTAGATAATTCCAAAAATTTTCAGAACTTTGTGTCTCCGCCAATTTGTCAAGAATGAGTGATAATATTTTACATTTTTGCCACCCACTTCCACCCACCCTGACCAAACTCCCTTACTCACAATGGGAGACCAAGGGGTATTTGTAACCCCGACGGGAAGTCGATCGGAGTTGCGGATGATAGCGAAAATCGTGGACACACGAACGTACATTAGCATTTTATATAATATATTAGACTAGCTATGATTCCCGGCTTCGCTCGGGAGTTTATATGAGACCCAAATAACCGTTGTTCTGAATGAAGTTCAACTACTCGACAACAGATGGCGCCACTACACATATTTTACATTTTTGCCACCCACAACCACCCACTTCCACCCACCCCGACCAAACTCCCTTACTCACAATGGGAGACCAAGGGGTATTTGTAACCCCGACGGGAAGTCGATCGGAGTTGCGGATGATAGCGAAAATCGTGGACACACGAACGTACATTAGCATTTTATATAATATATTAGATTAGATTAGATTAGATATTAGATATTAGATATTAGATTAGATTAGATTAGATTTAGATTAACAAAAACAAAACCATACAACTTAAATGAAAATACAAAAAATGTCATTTATAAAATACCTTGCGAATGCGATAAGTTTTATATAGGTGAAACTTGTAGACCATTAGCTAAACACATAAAAGAACACAGATCATACATTAAAAACACAGAATTTCATAAATCAAAAATCTGCCAACACGCATTTGATAACAATCATAGAATAAACTGGGATGCATAGAGTATTTTAGCAAAGGAAACTTGTTCTAAAAAACGCAAAATCAAAGAAAGTGCGTACCTATATATTATTAAATAAAAATAATTATGTAGCATCAATTTCAGTTAATTTAAATAACACTTGGTTGCCTTTGCTCGATACTGAAGTATCTTCAGGAAAATCAAAAATCAACTAACTTATTACCTTTTTTGTCTTACAAATAATAAATACACCAGTTACTTATGTCACTCATGACACATATGTCAAACTATTTTCAGTTTGAGATAGAAAAATAATCTAAATTTTAATCATTTTTAATTTAAATATTAGTTAATATTTT